>JACEVL010000157.1:815000-817328 GCA_020284085.1 Aporrectodea caliginosa | reverse complement strand
ATACCACCCCCCTTAGTTTTCGACTATAGCTTATTGAATATTCTTCCTAGAGAGAAACAATTATACCATTCGCTTTAGAATGCAGGGCTTCATTTTGCATACCTACACCTTTGGTCTTATAGAAAACCGGAAGTGATCCAAAATAAATAATAATACGCATATCTGCGTGAAAAATGGCTGAATGGAAGCACTCCCCCCTTAGTTTTTGTCTGTAGCGTATTAATTTGTCTTCCTGGAGAGAAACAAATATACCACCATTCTTTAGAGGAATGTAGGGCACTTAATTTGCATACCTACATCTTTATCTTTTGAATACGGAAGTGATCAAAATAAATAATAATACGTGTAATCTTGTGAAAATGGCTGAATACAGCATTGCAACGTAAACCGATATATATGTATGGATATATATGTATGGATGTACATTTTATACTATATAAACATGTGTAGGGAATGATTGTGTGTTTCTTTTATACATAGATTAGTTTCAAAACACATAATCTTATATTTGTTTATCCAAAAGAAGTACAAAATGTACGCAATAATATAAAATATTGCTAATTAATGGGTTCCCGTTGTTAAAAGTGATGTAATTTCGAGGTGCATTCACATAATGTGCAAACTAAATATACCATTCTGTGCAGAAATGAATTCATTCATTTCATTTCATTTCAGATATTTATATAGCGCCCCTTCAATTTCTGCTCAGGCGCTCCCCGACTACAGCGCGGACACTGAATCAGAGTTTCACGCCGAAGCGCATGAGCAATTGCGAGTGAAGGACTTGCCCAGGGTCCCTACGCGGCGGCTTGAGGTGGATTCAAACCCGCAACCCACTCCGGCTGCAAGGCATGAAATATACCCCTTGAGGTGGATTCGAACTCGCAACCCTCCGGCTGCAAGGCACCAGAACATACCTCTACACACCGCCCCACAATGCTGAATCACACTGCTGAATGCTGAATCCATTGCTATATTACAGAGTTATGATATGTGAAGCCAAACACGAAATCCAGAGGGTGGTAACCACCCCCCCTTGGTAGCCGATGTCACAAAAAAGCTTGGTAGCCTAGTGGTTAGCATCATATAGGTTAGCGTAGAGAATGCTTCTGAGTAGAATATCTTTAAGGGGCGCTACACAAATGTTCAGTTAGATTACATGACTAGCTCAAGGTCCTTATACGCAGTAACCGTTTCAGAGAATGATCGAATCCGCACACTCTGCGTTTACAATGCGAACACACAAACCAATAATACTGATTCTGATTCAATGTGCTTTCTTACACTCTTATACTGGTGCCTTAGTCAGATGTTTCCTTAGACTGGTTCCTCGCCGTCTAAATATCTGATGCCATCTTAGGCAGTTTCACTAACTGCATGATACTCCAATATCACAGACTGTTCAAAAGCGATATGTTCCCAGCAATTATCCTTATCAGTATGGAATTTGCATTTTGCAGTGTCGCACAATCTGTGAGCTGTACTCTACTTGTTGAGTTCTTTGCTGATAAACATTATAGCTATCTCTGTCTGCCAGTAACAGCCATTCCTTCAACCAGTATTGCTTTCGTATTTAGACATCAGATATTTCGGGTATATTATGAGTGGCAGTGTGACTAAGCGATACTCAGAAAACTTTTGCTGGACTTACAGGAATTACCAGGGTCTAACAGGAATTACCAGGGACTAACAGGAATTACCAGGGACTAACAGGAATTACCAGGGATAACAGGAATTACCAGGGATAACAGGAATTACCAGGGACTTACAGGAATTACCAGGGACTAACAGGAATTACCAGGGACTAACAGGAATTACCAGGGACTAACAGGAATTACCAGGGATAACAGGAATTACCAGGGACTTACAGGAATTACCAGGGACTAACAGGAATTACCAAGGATAACAGGAATTACCAGGGACTTACAGGAATTACCAGGGTCTAACAGGAATTACCAGGGACTAACAGGAATTACCAGGGATAACAGGAATTACCAGGGACTTACAGGAATTACCAGGGTCTAACAGGAATTACCAGGGACTAACAGGAATTACCAGGGATAACAGGAATTACCAGGGACTAACAGGAATTACCAGGGTCTAACAGGAATTACCAGGGATAACAGGAATTACCAGGGTCTAACAGGAATTACCAGGGACTAACAGGAATTACCAGGGACTAACAGGAATTACCAGGGATAACAGGAATTACCAGGGACTTACAGGAATTACCAGGGACTAACAGGAATTACCAGGGATAACAGGAATTACCAGGGACTTACAGGAATTACCAGGGACTAACAGGAATTACCAGGGACTAACAGGAAT
>JACEVL010000157.1:775000-807500 GCA_020284085.1 Aporrectodea caliginosa | reverse complement strand
GGATTTTGAAAGCAGTCGTTCTGGGGAAACTTAGAATTATATTTTGGAAAAACAGACTAGAAAAGTAAGTACATTTGTATTCCTATTTGAATTGCAGCAAATGTTCGCTGCCATGTGCAAACCTTTAATCAGTTATGTATGATAACCTAGACACTAATGTACGTAGGCTTCGCATGTGCCTGAAACTTAAAACAATATCTTTCTGCACCTGGCGAGTGATCTCAGAGGCGCTGGAACATGACCGTAATCGTCATCGTGATCTCAAAGTTTCTATAGCGCTACTTTAAAGCCAAGCGCAGGGCACCAGCTTATTCACAAGCGCTGCGTCTTGTCAGAGGGGTTGTCCAGCGATGCCAAGAGGAGATTCCCAAGTCCGTTTGCCAGGTGACCAGATAGAGAAGGAGGCAAAGGAGTTGATGATAGGACGAGTAAAGTAGGTTGGCGGAGGATGGAAACAATAGTGTGTCCATTCCACGTGACCTACAGCCAGTCATTTGTATAACTCATAAGGAGCATTTATATTTATGGCGTTAATATCGACCAACTTAAATCACTTTATTATTATTATTATTATTATTATTATTTATTATTATTATTATTATTATTATTATTATTATTATTATTATTATTATTATTATTATTATTATTATTATTATTATTATTATTATTATTATTATTATTATTATTATTATTATTATTATTATTACAGAGAAGACTTGAGAAGGCGGCAGTAAGCAGGCAAATTGCTGCGAGGCATCAAGCGCAGCTCAAGTGGGAGCCCATTCCAGGTTGAGGGTCCAACAACCGAGAAGGCTCGGCGCTGCTTGAGACATAAACGGGCCCGGGGGACAAGGAGCTCTCCCTTGGCCGAGGAACGCAGAGCCCGACGGGGGCTAGGTCAGAGACAGGACGACAGAGGTCAGATAGGTATGATGGAGCACAGCCAGCAAGGCACCGCCAAACTAAGGCTGCTATCCTGTAAGAGATGCGCTGCGAGGCAGGAAGCCAGTGCAGAACATCGCGCATGTAAGCAGAGACTGAAGCGTATTTTGGAATACGACCAATCAGTCGGGCAGCAGAGCGGAGGACCCGGTCAAGACGGCTTATTAGGTCCAGAAGGGAGACCAGCGAGAATCGAACTACAGTTATCGACTCTGCTGGTAACAAAGGCATGGACAAGAACAACGGCAGCATCATGAGAGAGAGAGAGTGGAGCACAACACGCAGCTGGCGGAGCTGGTAGTAACAGCTTCGCGTAAGCAAGTTAACATGTTGCGAAAAACTAAGCTCTTGGTCGAGCGTCGCTCCAAGGTCACGTACAGTAAGTGAAAAAGTGACATGAGGGTAAGTTTCAGCCAACAGTTGCATGTCTACACCGGCCAGCTGTCGGCGACTACCAAGCCAGATAAATTGAGTTTTGGATGGGTTTAAGAGCAGACGGTTCGAGGCCATCCAACCAGAGAGTGCATCAATAGCACGGCACATCAGCCCAACAGAGGCCTCCGCATCGGCCGCACGGCAGTGGACATACGCTTGTATTATCATCAGCATAAAGCTGATGCAGCAGCCCACTAGACCGCAGCAGGGAGCTAATATCAGCTGTATAAAGGATGTACAGCAAAGGGCCCAAAACCGACCCTTGGGGTACACCAAAAGGGGCAGGGACCCAACGGGACCTAGAGGACCCAACAACAGCACCACCACTACTACAACTGCTACTGCTACTGCTATTACTACTACTATCGATTGCAACATTACTTTCCTGAGCACCACGAACGCCTACCGATAGTGGTGCTCAGTTATAGCTGGATGGATGGATCCAGAGTTTAACGACATCTTATGGCAGCAAAGGCCGTAGTAAGTAAGTACGTGCTTTACTGAACCGCCTGCAAACGCACTGCGTTGGCCGAAATTATTTTGAACAGTTCTCACCATTCCTATGGCAATTCTCTCTTGTGGAACTTGAGTCTCTTGAAATTTATAGAGAAGTCAGTTGGCAATTAAACGCATTTGCTTTTATATAGAGTGTGTGGATCATTTTTAAAGGTGTCTAAAGAGAACTGAGAATGTTATATTTCGATAAACAGGCGAGAGAAGTGAACTGATCAATCTGGATCCAGAGTTTGAGGACATCTTATAGCAACAAAGGCCGTTGACATCGACATAAATTATTCTCAACAGTTCGCACCGCTCCTATGGCATAATATAGCTACAACTTAGATAGTTATTCCAAAAGTTTAACGACATCCTATAATTCTTATGGCTGCCACAAATGTTGACGTCATTAAAAACTGATTGTATTACCAGTTCATTTTCTTGATTCCAGGCTGTTGGGTTCGAGGAGTTGGTAGGCAAAAACATCAGTTAAAAGAAATTCTGTTATCTGGCAGCTAGCACAGGTGTCGACGTATGTTTGGTCTTATTAATTTCAATTAATTTTCTTACAATTTACAAATAAATAATCTAAGCATAGGCGTAGACTCTGCCGGGGTAGCCGGGGCACGTGTCCCCAATAATTGAGATGGTGGGGCATTGCCCCACCAATAAATCCAGAGGAGAATTTCTTAAAATATTAAAAACTTCGTCAGAAACAGAGAGAAAGAACTTAAATAAGCTTACTATCAGAAATTCCATAATGAAAACCAATATTTATTTATATCTTCAATGTTTTCAAGGCTTCAATATGAAACAAATTTACATGTAAGCAAAAAGCAACCATTTCAGATTGAAACTGTTCTCGTTCTCGTCTCTACGCTGGATAACATCTTCTCGTCTATTGACACTGGAAATTCCTGCCTCTCACTATGCGTTGACCTCAGTGCAGCCTTCGACACCATAAACCACCAGCTACTGCTTTCAAGACTCACCAACAGGTTCTGTGTCTCCTGGGACTGCCTTAAACTGGTTAGCTTCTTACGTAGATGACCGTATCAGCAGGTTGGCATCGGAACCGCAGCACCGCTCGATCTTAGCCCGCTGTTTACACTGCTGGGGCCTGGAATGCCACAGGGGTCTGTCCTCGGTCCTTATTATTTAGATTCTCTACTTCCCAATCAGTCGTACAGCTAATCACTTTGGAGTCCAATTAAAACAGTAACTGGATGATACTCAGCTCCATCTTGCTCTGTCACACACCGATCAGCCTGGTAAACAGAAAACTTTACATGGCTCTGTTTCAATGGTTTGACCATAAACCCAGACAAATCTGAGGCAATTCTGTTCGGTTCGCGCCAACGACTGCGTTCTCTTCGTAATTCAAATTCACTTCCTTCCTTCAAAAAGCGGCTCACAACTCACCATTTCCCCTTCGATTTCAAGCACTTGGATATTATAACTGCATCTTCTCCTAGCGGTTGACGATCAGCGTCGTAGATTCACATTTCGGGAAATTTAATAATAATAATAATAATAATAATAATAATAATAATAATAATAATAATAATAATAATAATAATAATAATAATAATATTTATTTATTTATTTTCTACAATAAAAATAATAATAATAATACATTAATGTAATACCGGAAGCGCTTATGATGCGACCAGTTTTCGCGTTCTGATTGTCCAGACCCCATGCCCACCAATATTTTGGACAAGTTTACGCCAGTGAATCTAAGATTAGGTTTAACGACACTATGTCGTAAGAAAGATGTTCAGTGTCGCCATCCTCCTTCTCAAGGCTTGAGACTGGCACTACCAGACTATGGGGAGTGACGTAGTTAACCTAAGATTATGGATGGATCCAGAATTTAACGGCATCTTATGCAACAAAGACCGTTGACGTCGGCAGAAAATATAGCATAATACGCAGACCCGTAGCCAGACTTAAACTCAAGAGGAGGCAACTCCGGGAGACATAACTTAGTTTGAAGCCCTGGAACTTCTGTCTAAATACATATGCTTCATCATTCAAAAAGCAAAGCATGCATGAGGAGGCAACTGCCTCCTCGAGCCTCAGTGTAGCTACGCCTATGATAATACGGCTTAACCTATATAAGATCATTACCATTTACTCCAGAAGTGTAACAACATATTATGGCTGCTATGATCGTTGACTTCGTACAAGGCCACCGACAAGAGCCTTAACCTTCAGGCTACCGAGGTTCTTTTACGACATCGGCTACCAAGGGGTGGGTGGTTACCACCTACACTTCGGATTTCGTGTTTGGTTTCAAAAACCATATCATGTAATCTAGCAACTGATTCAGCATTCATTTATGATAAAATGGCCTTAATTGCCACTAAAAAGAGCCGTAAACGGTTACATTATAGACATAGTTTACTTTTTAATTGGAAGAAACTGAACTTAAATCAAGAAATTAAAGTCTCTACTAGCACCATGACAGAAAATTAATGTCTGAGATGTTGCCTATAAGCGCGGTTTACAAATATATAGCGCTGTTTGAAACCGTTTAAAAGGTGTCGTAAAATATCATACCTTTATCCAATGTTTAACGATATCTTTTGGCTAGCACGCATACCAGAGCTGTTCGCGTCGACCTTAACTTATCTCACTTCCCTAAAAAATTCAGCTGAAACACTTGGACATAAATTATTCTCGAAGGGTTCCATCCGACAGCTTAACAACTTCTTACGAAAGCAAAGATCGTTGATGTCGGAATAAAATATTCCGAACAGTTGCCACTGTTTGATTGGCATATTACATACTCCCACACCAAATTCGGTTAAACTAAATGATGATGAATCCAAGGTTTAACTGCATTTATGGCCGTTGACTTCTTCGTCGTCTATAATTTTTTCAGTTATATTTTTTACAATTTCCGCTGTTGTCAGTCGTTCATCTTTAAATGTTATGACAGAAGGAGCCATAGCATTCTGTTGTCCGGCAGGTGGCAAATGCATCTACATCAATTTAATATTTATATATTTTATCTAAAATTAGATTAATAAATACATTTTTTCACTTGGATATATTTAGCTCTTTTCAGCTTTTCTCATATCATGTCTCCATCGTCGCCTTAATGAACCCTCACTGCGTACCGCGCTCATTAATCCAACGCCCACACGTCCTGTCCAGTTCAGCACGTTGTCGATCCACGATATTCTCGGCCTTCCTCGTCCTCGGACCCCTTCCACGAGACCCGTCATCAAGCTGTTCTCGCTGTTGTCGTGTTACTGTCTTATGATATAGCGCCGCTTACAGCCGTGGCCATTCAGCAGAGCTGGTATTTTCCAAGTTTTGGTGTGGGCCAATAGTTCCTGTCTGGCCTCCGCTGATGTGTAGGCCTACACTCGTTCGTTGGTCATCATTTTCGTCCACGGGATTCTCAAGAGCTTTCGGATACACTAAGTCTTGTTCTCAAATGCTTTAATACGCATTTCTTCTCCCTCCTTGAGAGTCCAGGCCTCGCATACGTACGACGCCACTGGCCACACCAATGCCTTCATCAACCGCAATTTGGTGTCGTTGCTGATCGACTTGTCCTTCTATATCTTCGTCGTTTTGACCATGATAGTCATCCCCATGCTTTTCTCTCAATTTTTTCTTTTCTTTGATTTCAAGTGTTCTTTTGGTCTAATTTTTTTCTTTTATTCATTTTTTATGAGCATTATTTTGTCTCTTTTGTGCATAAATATATAAATATAATGAGTATTTATTATGTGGCCGAAAACGGTCTTTTTATTAAGTTTGTTTTGATAGCCATTTAGACTCGTTTCAATAATAATTATTTGATATCTAAAGTAACACGAACAACTTCTTCTGCGATCCCACTCCAGAAGGAAGCAGTTAGTGATGTTTATTGTGTCGTTACAAATTCTTTTGAAGGTGTCTAAGTAATATCTATTTGCATAATTATACCAGATTTAATATTGATTATTATTATTATTATTATTATTATTTTTGTTGTTGTTGTTGTTGTTGTTGTGTTGTTGTTGTTGTTGTTGTTGTTGTTGTTGTTGTTGTTGTTGTTGTTGTTGTTGTTGTTGTTGTTGTTGTTGTTGTTGGTGGTGGTTTTTGTTGTTGTTCTTATTATTATTATTATTATTATTATTATTATTATTATTATTATTATTATTATTATTATTATTATTTTTTTTGGCCCCGAGGTATTATGATCCCTCAGGGACTTAAGATTAATTAATATTATTATTGTTATTGTTATTGTTATTGTTATTATTATTATTATTGTTATTATTATTATTATTATTATTATTATTATTATTATTATTATTATTATTATTATTATTATTATTATTATTATTATTATTATTATTATTATTATCATCATTATTGTCATCATCATCATCATCATCATCATCATCATCATCATCATCATCATCATCATCATCATCATCATCATCATCATCATCATCATCATCATCATCATATAGGTGGAATGGATACTGGATACCTGACGTGACGGGCTAAATGGCTTGACAATGTGGTTGACATGATGCGCTGAGCATCGAAACTATGAGGCGGAGGGTGTTAGGCAAAGGTTTCAGAACTTACTGGACCTGATGCGGTGTTGACCCTATTAATAGAAAGACTAATTGACAGTCGGTCGTTTATTTAGGTACATGTATCAGTTGCAAAGAATTACTATTCCGATCACAGACTGGACTTGGAAATGACTGTTTCACTCCGAGTACATCTGCAATCGATCCTTCTTCAAACTACGCATTTATTTGTTCAGCAGCTGGAACATTCCACTCGTTTGTTTGCTGGTAGTTAGCAATTCTTAGAGTTTCATACCTATACCTGGTGTAATTTGAGCTACATGAGGAGGATGCCGGGGATAACGAAAATGTTCAGCTGGTGTTAAATTGAAATCAAGGAATCGTCAACGGTATAGGAGAGCCGGATTATTACTTCTTGATGTAGGCCAATGTTTTACTAGTTACGTAACGATTTGTAACGATTTGGCTTTGTAATAATATGGGATATGTTATGTCATGTTATGTTGTCACCGTATGGTGTAAGTTTGTTAAAAGTGAGTGAGTAAGTAAGTAAGTATATTCTTTATTAACCAATCGCTAACCGCACTTTGGAGTACAAACATGCAATAAACACAGTTTAGAAAATATATAGCATCCTAGTAATAAATATTTTACGCATCAGCTTTCGGTTGAGGGGATTATGCGGTCATGAGCACATGGACGAAGGCAGTAGTGGGTGGGTTTGGTTAAGGGGTAGTAATTGGTGCGTGACGTGGTCCGGTTCTGTCATGACAGCCCCAAAGAGGTGAGTGTCGGCGTGGTCGCAGAATTGTTGTGTTTTGCGACGTTTTCAAATCGGCTTCTATATTACATCATGTTATGTTACGTGATGCTGTGTTGTATTACGTCATGCTATGTTACGTCATGCTGTGTTGTATTACGTCACGCTATGTTATGTCATATTGTGTTGCATTACGTCATGCTATGCTACGTCATGCTGTGTGTATTACGTCATGTTATCTTACGTGATGTTGTGTTGTATTACGTCATGCTATGCTAGGTCATGTTTTGTATTTTCATGCTATTTAAATTCTGTCATTGGTATAAGGTGTGGTATGATATGGCATGGTATGACACAGTGTGGTTCGATATATATGCTATGCTATTGTATGGTATACAAATGTCTGCAATAGCTTCTTTGTACAGCCAACCTAAATGTACATGCGGCTAAGACGCATAATCAGTCTCTTGCATGATAAGACAGGTGGCGCCAGTTGACAAACTAAGCCCTAAGCTTCATGTAGCGCTATGATATTAAGGCCCCATAAACCTCTGGTCGTCGTCAACATACACTCCTAACGAGCAAACAATCTACTCTAGAAAGAGCCGCATGCGTGGCTCAGTGGTTCACTTCAGGCCAACGCGTGAAGTGAGCGTCTTGTGTACAAACGTCTGTGGTCTGTACAAATACGTACAAACGTGTACAAATACTTTGTCGTGTGTTTGGTGCGTCTGACTCATCGTCTGTTTTGACAGCTGACGTTTGAAACTGACAGTAAGCAATGCTATTGTCATTTAAAGGTGATTGTTTACGTTTTCTGCACCGAACAAGGAATGACAAATAGGTGTTTAATACTCCAGTCAACGAGTCACTGACTCATTGACTGACTAAGTGACTGACTGGCCTACTTACTATCTGACTGTCTGACTTACTGACTGACTGAATTACTGACTGACTGAGTGACTGACTGATTTATTCATTCAATAAATCAATCAATCACTCAATCAATCAATCGATCAATCGATCAATCAATCAATCGATCAATCAATCAATCAATCATTTGATTAATCAATCGATCCAACATCAATCATTCAACCAACAGTCTATCTACCTAGCAATCTATTTGTCTGTCTATCAGTTAGCCTGTCTGTCTGTCTGTCTGTCTATCACTCTATCTGTATCTCTCTATATCTGTCTAACAGTAAATCATCCAATCCATGTCCACCCAATCAGTCATTTATAGTCAATTAAACTCATTAGACTGGTTTATCTAATTAATTACGATTTAATTAGATCGATCGATTGAGAGATGGATGAGGTGGAGAAGAACATCCTTCGTCGTCGTCGAGCGGATCTCATCGAGAACGTTCAGGTGACGAGGGACCTCGTCCTCGAGATGAAGGAAGCTGGACTTCTCACCCACGAGGGCGTTACAGCGATCGAGGCAGGTACCAACAACCACGCTAATCGTCCTCACCAGCTACAGGATGAGCTTCTCTTCCCCTCTCTCTCTCTCTCTGTCTGTCTCTCTGTCCTTGCATCTGTCACTGTTTTTGTATCTGTCTCTGTCTTTGTCTTTGTCTCTGTCTCTCTGTCTCTCTCTGTCTCGTCATATCTGTCTGTCTCTCTGTCTCTCTGTCTCTTTCTCTCTGTATCTGTGTCTGTCTGTCTGTCTCTGTCTGTCTGTCTCTGTCTGTCTGTCTCTGTCTGTCTGTCTCTGTCTCTGTCTGTCTGTCTCTGTCTCTGTCTCTGTCTCTGTCTCTGTCTCTGTCTCTCTCTGTCTCTCTCTGTCTGTCTGTCTGTCTGTCTGTCTCTCTGTCTCTCTGTCTGTCTGTCTGTCTGTCTGTCTGTCTGTCTCTCTCTCTCTCTCTCTCTATATATATATATATATATATATATACTTACAAGTGTAATTTAAAATAATGCGACGAGATGTTTTTATAGCGCTTTTATTCGTTGCACGACACCAAGGCATCACGTGACGTAACAAGATTCTCATTCTGGACTAACGAGTAAGTTGCAAACCAATAATTATGCAGACAGCGCATTCACTGGACCCGTTAATGTAAATGTAACATGGTAATTTCTGCCGTACTGGTTTCGATTGCACAAGCCATCAAACGATGGCGCTCCATACCAAGCCGTACTCAGGTAAGAAGTAAGTAAGTAAGAATATTCTTTATTGAGAAGCACTAGCAAACGCAAAGTACAGTACATGGCAAGATTAATACAATGTAGGCCTACTCAGATCACAACAAGACAAGTCAGAGACGGTATTAACCAGTATGCTCAGTCCCTATGCGCAGGATATGGAACTGCGCTGGACCCGTTGACAAGAGGCCACCGCCAACAGACACCCACGCTGAGAAGAAACCCCCGCTGGTTATGGGCCCCGCTGACAAGAGGTCCCGCTGAAAAGAGACCCTCGGCTGGAGTTTTAATTTTTCTGCAGTTACAAGAACAGAAATGTTAGAATACATCATTCTAGCCATTTGTTAATAGGAAAGATTGATTAGTTTTCGTATTAAATCAGTTCCAGCAGTTCCGTTTTCGAGTGATGCTAGTCGGAAGTCTGAATAAAGGAGGAGGGTGACGCTAATCATATTTTATGACACAAAGTCGTTAAACAGAAACTAGGCCTATCGTAAAATTTGCATTCCCATGTTTCACGCTTGCATGACAGACAAGGACCTATATTATGCTGTAATATAGATCCCTTGCATGACAGATAACGCGTTACAACACGACGTTTGAAATTTTAAATCCTTGTCCCGTCCTATGAAATCGTCACAGATTGCATTGTCGAAATGACGTTACCTTGAAGGTATCATCTTCCACCTTGTCACCTTGTGCCGTTAGTTCGTGGAACTCTAACGACCGTCGTGACCAGCTTCCTCCAATCCTCCCTGCTTCGTACCGCGTCCCTAGTTGTGCAAGGCTCATCGCTGTCCTCCTATGTATCTCCTCCATCCAGCGAGTTCTCGGCCGACCCCTACTCCTCCTCCTCTCCCCGCACGCCAACATCATCTCCTTCTCCAATCCCTCTGCTCTCATTACGTGTCCAAAGTATCTATTTCTGTCTGATGGCCCTTTGTTGCAGTGTCAAGTCTCCTCTTAGTTGCCCTATCTCCTGGATGACAGATGCATTTGTTCTCTTTTCTGTCCACGATATCCCCAGCAATCTTCTCCATATCATCTTCCAAATCACCCTAATTCAAAACCCCAAAATAGCCAGTTTAACTATACAACGACAGCTAATTAGCTATTACGTTATCGGTAGGGGTCACGTCAAAGACCGCTGTCAGCCGCAAGATTTCGTTAAAAACACTGGAAAAATTCTGTGCTCTCCTTATACAATTTAAAAATATTTTCGATCTATCAATATATTACTCCGCTTAGATCAACATAACTAAATGAACCTGCTACAGCTATCTAAAATGTAAAAATTATATTCCGTATGAAAAAAATAAATTTTATGCATAAAAACGTAGGGTGAGGGTAGTAACCACCCTTGGTAGCCCGATGGTTAAGAAAAGTGGTCCTAAGATGTCATAAGACGACGTAAACTTTAGAATAATAATAAATTGCCATCTGAACGATGAGAACTGTTCAGATGAATTCTGCAGACTCAATGGCCTTCGATGCCATTAGATGTCATTAACTTCGCCGTTGCACGTCCTTGCCTTAGTGCCAGGTAGTGCCAGTCCCAAGCCTGGATGAAGGAGGATGGCGACGTATTGATCTTTTTAATCACACAACGTCGTTAAACTTAAACCATTACTACCATTAAACTCGGGATCCATCCAGATATCATAATAAATCAATCTAAGAATTTTTAAAGGGCCCTGAATTGATGCTATGTCAACGACCAAAGCTGCCAATAGAAGTCGTTACAGACTAGATTAATACTGCTATGTAAAGCAGTGTTTTCAACCAGGGTTCCGCGGAACCAGTAGGAACCAGAGTTTCCGCGGAAATTCAACATAAAATTAACAAAACAGGAGCAAAATTTTCGGAGACGATCGGACGTTTCAGTGTTATTATTTATTCATTATTAATGTAGGGTATTTATGTTGTACACGTACTTCTCAAGTTGTGAGATTACTAGAATTTAGTGTAAAGTGTTTACAGTAAATTCCAGTAATCTCACTGGAATTTACTGTAAAAACTTTGAATTTAGGTCCGAATTCTTCTGGGTGCGATGCATCCACTGAATTTTCTCTCTGGGTGCATTAGCACCCAAGCAGAGGCGGTGCCAGAGGGAATGGGGGCTTAGCCCCCCTCCGTAACTGCGGCTCAGCCCTAAAAAAAGTGGGAAATCACTGCAAATCAATCAATCAATCAATCGTTTATTTGTAGCCAAACAACAATAAACAATAATATTACAAATCAGATTGCACTTTTAAGTATGGATTGTTGAATGCCACAAGGGAAGGCCCTGAAGGATCAAAGATCCCGCTAAGTAGGGACACCTCTATACAATTTCAACATAATATGTGGCGACCGAAAGATGCTTTACATAGTATAACAGTACTGTTGTTGACTTGATTAACATACAAATCTTAACTAACCTTAACTAATTTAAACTAAATATCGAAAGTAAAAGGAATGAGTGGGAAGTACAGTTAAACACATGGAAATAAAAGATTAAAACAATGAAACAATAAGGCAATGAATTGATATGTAGGCCTACTGGTTACATGGGGTCCAGAAGGGATCATGGATCCCGCTAAATTACAGCCAGTTGATACTTAGATTGGAATAAACAAACAAAAACATAAGAAGAGACCATTAAACGACATTAACAAAACAATATAGGGAGGAGGGGACAAAAGGGAAGGGCTTGGAGCTTTAGCCCCCCAAACCTGAAAATCCTGGCGCCTCCACTGCACCCAAGGCTCCCAAAGAGTCGAAGCCTATGATGATGACGATGACGATGACGATGACGATGACGATGACGATGACGATGATGATATATATGGGGAGTCGCAACTATTCAAGGCAACCCCTTATATCTCTATTTTGTCTCCGGACAAATTTTTATATTTGATTGCTTATTTATTTGTTATCTTTATTGCTAAATTGTTCATTAAAAAAATGGGAATGCTATATCTGTATATTTAATAAAACATATATAAGTAAAGTGACTTAAAGTATTTCTCGACACCAATGGCTACGTTGCCAAAAGATGTCGCCAAACGCTTCATTGTGTGATAATCTTTGTAGACACCTTAAAAACGGTTTCATATCGTGCTATAAATTCTGCTACAGAAGCCTCGACAACAATACTTCCCTTCGAGCTGCATAGGTCGTAGGAATCGGTAACCTGATCTTGGTCCCACATAATTATTATGAAACATTGGGTGGATAGGCCTACTGGTGGTCGGCTATGGACCAAACGTAGGCTGGTGTAGCTGCCAGGGTCGTAATCTGCCACCATTTCATCATAAGGGCAAAGGAAAAGCAGAACACTTAACGTGGGACACGTTGGCAATGTGGGATTTGGTATGCGAGCGGTTATAGCGTTCTCTGTATACGCCTTTTAAACGCTGTCAAATGATTATATATGGCCATGGGAGTGATGGGACATGATACCCATTGCAAGTGGTGGAACTCCGCCACGGCTCGTACTTTGGCAGTGCCAGTCCCAAGCCTCGAGAAAGGAGGAGGGCGACGGTAATCATCTTTGTTATGACACAGTGTCGTTATACAGCAACCAACCAACCAAGTGGTGAAAGCGCTGATCTGGTAACAAGGGTCATTAGATAGTGGCGCTTAATAAACTCATAATAACAACAGCATAAAACACGTGTGCACGGGACTCTGAGAGTTGGGCAGGGCAGGTGAACCCCTCCAGATTCAAACCTGGCACTGAAAACAAACCCAACAGCCTTGCTTACTGCGGATATGACTTGATATAGCGCCGGTGCTTAAACCGGTCTTCCTGACGCGGTTTGGTGAAGAGAAACCTCGGACTCTTATACCGGCACATACTGATCATCGATACCCAGTCTGAATTTGAAAGGTAATCCGTTGTGTGGGCTACACGTGCCTGCGTGGGCCCGCGACTGATGATTCTTCTAGTTTTCTGTACTCTGTCTCGCTTACCTAGGACATTTCTGTTCCTAATAACATTTGACGTCAAACTCTCTATCTTGTAAAACATACATGTATGTTACACGGATGCCTTATACTTAAATTTACTTTTTATCTATATTTGATAAACGATGTGCACCAAAATGCGTTAGCAGTTGGTTTTTCAATAAAAGATATACTTACTTACTTACTTACTTACTTACTTACTTCATTTAGGCCAGCACAGAGAAAGTGCATCTGATTATCACGTGGCGCTATATAAATAAACTTATCAAATAAGTACTGATCACCGATAAACCAGTAATGGGATACGGTAGTCGAAGGAATAGAGCGTTCGGCCTGTAACGTGGAGAGTAAGGGTTCGAGCCTACACTCAAGAGGTCACCTTATACGAGGACCTTGAGCAAGTACTTATAACGTAAGATTGCTCGGCGCCATTGATGTTCTGTCGTATGGTCGTTTGTGCACTTCTAAACGTTGGAGGAAGGGAGGGCAAAATCAAATATGCAGTCGTATTGTGTTATATAAAAAAGACTTATCTCATCGATGCAAACATATGAATGCATAATATTGACTATGAGCAATAACTTTATTGTTTTTTTTCTTTACTTCATTCCACACCCGTTTCTTGTTTTTTAGTTTATTTTATAATGTTGATCAAATGAACTGATCACGATTAGTAGGATGTTACCATCATTAAAATGTTGAAATGTGCAATACAAATAGCGAAATCGGGTGACCTGGATATATATTACATTAGTTTATTGAGCTATTGCTGACATACCGCAGCCAGTTACAGAGAAAGACAGAAATGTTAAAGAAAAATAATTAATTGTTCTGTAAGGGTTTACCCATTGATATCACCCTATGTGCCTGTACTGGAAATGAATGCTATTGCTGAATGATGATCGATAAAATTCATTTCCTCCCAATTAGTCCTAGTCAGCATTATGTGCTTATTCTTAGGAGAACTTAAATCGGAAAATAAATGCGCTATATAAACGAGACGTTTGTTTCAGAGCGAGAGGGAAAATAATGGACGCGTGACACGCCTGGTCGACTGCATCCTTTCGACGAGTCCCGTGAATGGGTTCGCCCAGTTCTGCCGACTGATCGGTGGTCCGACTGCATCCCCCGAATGCAGGGAACTCATCTCCGAAATGGAAATGGAACTCGGCCTTGAGAAGGGTGACATACAACCGCTCAAGGAAATGGTCAACGAAGCCTCTGTACTCGTTCACCGGTCAGTAGCCAATGGTCAACTCGTAGTTACTTAAAAGTAATGTCTTTTGTGACCAGCACTGCATCTCACTGCGTACAGTACAATACACTATGTAAATGTAATCACGGATTTAGCGCCACTTCAAGAAAGATTCATCAGAGTCGTTCTCGATCTAACAACCGAAAACTAGGATTGCACAACTGGTTTCAAGTGCTTACGAAATAGAGGTAAAGAAAGAACACGGAGCTCATGCGTAAGATGCTTGGTAACCTTTCCAGAAAGTTTGGACTAACGACAGCAAAGGTTTTGTGGTGTACTGTGGCTGCTCTGTTTGGAGAAAAAACTAGGTCACCCGAGGCACCAGAGCGAAGAAATCCGCGGTCAATACATTACAACACAATGCCATGTGATGCGATGCAATGCAAAATAATCAAATACAATACGCTGTACTGCATGCAAATACACTTGTGTTTAAGTGTATTGAAGATCAGCATGTTGAAACGTGCATTGATTGTTGATACTTAACTTGGAATACACCAGGGAGCTCTGTGTTCTAGCCTCTAGTCTAAGATTAGGATCGATGAGCAGTTTAACGACATCTTATGGCAACAGAGGCCGTTGATGTCGACGGAAATTATACTGGCAGTACAACCCTCAGTTTCAGGGCAATGTTGTTGTTATTATTACTCCAAAATTTAACGTCATCTTTTGACATCAAATACTGTGATAAAAGATCCTCCAAGTACATAGTACATACACTGGATTGGATTGGATCCTCAGTTTAACGGCAGCTTATGACAACATAGGCCGTTTCCGCCGACAAAGATTAGTTTTTGGCATATTATTACAGCTCAAGTTTACACTGCAAAGAAAATAGAAACTTATAGCGTCCGAAAGACACCATTAAAAGGTGTCGAAACAGCGCCGTAATATTATCACTAATATTTTATTATGTAACGACATAAATTAATACAGCTGACACTATCTATGATGCACACATTGCGATAAAATGGTTTGAATTAAATAAAACAATATTCCGCACCAATTGTCGCACACAGATTATCTTAAAGGTAAAAAAACAACTTCGGCAACAAATGCACAACATACACACATAAAATAATATAATTATAATTTATTATAATCATGACATTAGCTTCTTATTCTACATTGAAATTTTAAAATGATAATTTGGTTTAGTGGAATAAGAGGCAATGTTAGTTAGTTAGTTGCTGTTTAACGACACTGTATCATAAGAATGATGATTAGCGTCGCACTCCTCATTTATCCCAGGCTTGGGACTGGCAATGGCACAGTACGGACAGTGGCGATGTTACAGGCGATGTTAAATCATGGGCAACAATATTAAATTTGTCGTTGAATTGAAGTTGGATTGGATCCACAGTTTAACGGCAGCTTATGACAACATAGGCCGTTGCCGCCGACAAAGATTAGTTTTGGCATAATACAGCTCAAATAGTTGAAGTTTATTTATTTAATCCAACAGTTTAACGTCGTCTTATGACATCAAAGGCCGTTGACGACAATACAGGAAAGATACAATTCAATGATTACAAGAAACTTATAGCATCCGTATGACACCATCAAATGTGTCAAACAGAGCTTTACAATTTCACTATATTCAATATTTTTGTAACATAAGGTAGTTCATCTTATTCTGTCTATGATTTCTATATTCTGACAAAAGATTCCATGCAAATTAAACAATGTTATGTAACTATGCAGCAATTGATCCATATACAAAATTTACTAAGTACTCTTTTAAACTGTTCATGTATCTAACATACTATACATGTAATAAAAGTTCATTCAATAACATAGCATACATGTATTATAATTGTTTAAAGTATAGTTTCAATACATTAAAATTATAATCACAGATCTCTTATTATAACACATTACTGAATATTATGCAACATAGTAGCTATTGTAATACAGTAACCAAACCAAATCATATCTTATATTGAGGAAGCAAAGTTGAATAACAATAATATGGTAATAACAGAAATTCATTTACCAATAGGTAATATTTAAAATTTTCTCACATCAGTTCTTGTTATTTTGACATAACATATTCAATAATCAACAGTTGATAAGAAGTAGTTTATGAATATTTCAATAATCTGCATTGCAACACAGTACTGCAGTATTATGCAACATAATATCTACTGTGATATAATAACCACACCACATGTAATATGTATTATTGAAAAACCAAAGTTGAATAATAATAATAATATGGTAACCAGCATTGCAACCAACATTGCAACACAGTACATACATGTAATTGTATGTACTGTGTTGTAATTGTATAGTTGAAGTTAAAGCGTTGTTGCCGAATATATAGCGCAATCCGAAACCGTTTCAAAGGTGTCGAAAAGGATTATTGCTTTATCCAGTGTTTAACGGCAGCTTGCGGCTACCAGAGCTGTTGACGTCGACCTTAACTTACCTCACTTTATTTTTTTTAAAGAATCATCTCACAACTTCATGAACACAACCTCAAAAATGGTTAGCTCCAACAGTTTAACAACATCTTATGATATTAAAGGCCGTTGACACCCATAGGAAACGATTTTTTATAGTATATCACCGTTGAACCCGGTCAAGTATGCTCAGTCGCAGCTTAAGATTAGTAGTTTCTAGTTATGTTTCAAGTAGCTAGATTTCACGTACAAGTAGAAGTACCGTAGTATTAAGTGCAGGAACGAGTACAAGTACTTCAAAACTGTGCTCAAATTGTCCTCTAGTACAGTTACAAGTACCAAGTACAATTACAAGTGCTATATACAACATCTCTAGTAGTTTATAATGTCGAAATCTAGCCGCGGCCAGGGCCATTAATAACAGAAGCAATCGAATTATTTTAGCCTATTTATCCAATGTTTAATGACATCTTTTAACAACAAAGACCGTTGACGTCTTTAAAGTTTTTTGATGCATTTCAGTTCATTTTCGTGTAGTGTTTTCATCAGTTTTCTTTATCTTTTTTTCCGTCTTGGATTCTATTTCTGATAGGATATTGACGACTTTAAAGTTTTTGACGTATTTAAGTTCATTTTCTAATAATGTTTTTCATCAGAATTCTTTCTCTTTTCTTGTCTTTGCTTCTTTTTGGCAGGAAGTTGCAACGATGAAATTTGACAGGTGGTTGTTCTTTTTTCTCCTTTTTTCCCTTCTTTTTTGATATTAAAAAGAAATTTTTTTTTTAAATCTTCTAGCCGTACAGGCGTTCCTTTAATTTTTTGGCGGCCATATATTATAGGCTCTATTAATAACTGTTTTCTCCTCAATTTTAATCTAATTCTTAATTACAATATTTGCAGAGCATCACATCTATCTCTCTAAATTAACATCAAGCTATCAATTTTACATTTACAATCAATGTTCAATATTCATAGTCCATCAAGAATAGTACAAACAGATTCAATAATCAATATCAACATGACAATCAAAGAAGCAATCGAATTTTATTTATTTATCCAATGTTTAATGACATCTTTTAGCAACAAAGGCCGTTGACGTCTTTAAAGTTTTGATGCATTTCAGTTCATTTTCGTGTAGTGTTTTCATCAGTTTTCTTTATCTTTTTTCCGTCTTGGATTCTATTTCTGAAAGGATATTGACGACTTTAAAGTTTTTGACGTATTTAAGTTCATTTTCGAATAATGTTTTTCATCAGAATTCTTTCTCTTTTCTTATCTTTGCTTCTTTTCTGACAGGAAGTTGCAACGATGAAATTTGACAGGTGGTTGTTCTTTTTTTTCTCCCTTTTTTCCTTCTTTTTTTGATATTAAAAAGAAACAAAATTAATCTTCTAGCCGTACAGGCTTTTCATTAATTTTTTTTGGCGACCATATAGGCTCTATTAATAACTGTTTTCTCCTCAATTTTAATCTAACTTAATTCTTATTCCTAATTACAATATTTGCAGAGCATCACATCTATCTCTCTAAATTAACATCAAGCTATCAATTTTACATTTACAATCAATCAATGTTCAATATTCTTAGTCCATCAAGAATAGTACAAACAGATTCAATAATCAATATCAACATGACAATCAAAGCATCAATATTATTAAATGTTGATTTTATCAATTACAATTAACTCAAAATGAATCCTATACATAAACATTTTCAAACTAGTTTTAAGTAATAACTAAAGACCAAGAATATTAAAAACATTGTTAAGCATCAGTTCTATCCAATAAAAAAAAAACACATTCAAATTAGAAAACCATACATTTCTCACCATAAACAAACCAATTCAATTGCTATAATCAGAGACCATTATTCTGAAGCAAGTTATGATGTAGCAATCGAAGAAGAGCCGTTGGCACATATATAAGGGAGTCAAACAACTTTTTGAAGGTGTCGAAGAAGATCATTGATTATTAAAGTGTTTGACGACATCTTGTGGCTACCAGAGCTATAAACGTCGACCTTAACTTACCTCGCAATTTATCAGTTTCTAAGCGGTAAAGTAGTAGCAGTTTGAAGCAATATGCTATTGTAAATAGAAATCGTCTATTTGCTACTTCAAATGTGCTGATTTGCAGTGGTAAAAGGCGCCAATTGGTGAAATCATAACCCGTTAGAAAAATCCTGGTCGAAAGGTCATAGGCACTATAGGTCATGGAAGCTAATAGTCAGACTGTAGCTAATGAAGACCTCTTAAAGCGCGTAAATGCTCCAGTTACCCTTCTTCTCCAGCGTATTAACCCTGTTGATTAGGGTCTCAGTTGAAGTAATCAGCTACAGTAACTGCTGCCTTTAGGATAACGGCGCTATAGAAGTCATCAAATATAGATAAAAAGTCATAAAATTGGATTGAATTGGATTAGAATGGTTCGTGGCATTCTGGACGGGATTAGATTAGATTAGATCACATCAGATTAGATTAGATGTTTGATTGAGCTTTCACCCTAAGTGACCATCGACTGATGCCTTTAAGCACCATGATAATGGCGCTATATAAGTCATACGCCAACAGAAGTAACAAAATCGAATTGGATTAGTTTATAATAATTATGCTTCGCGTGCTTTTCTTTGACAGTAAGTTCGGCATGAGCAAGCGATTCTCTGAGTCGGACAAGAAGGAAGTGACGGAGTTGATCGCTGTGAAGCTCCAGTTGGCCCACGACGACTGGCGGAGGGAGGCAGACAAGGTGAAGAGGGAGCTGGATCGGGTGATGTCCGAGGTCAAGGCCAAGGACGAACGGGCTCTGCGTCTGGCCACGACGCTGAGGGACTTCGTGAGGAAGCACGAGAGGCAGCTGGTCACCCACTCGCACGATCGAACCACGACGACGGAACTGGTCCGCAAAATGATGCAACCACCCAGCGAGGTCAGCGTCCTCAAGGACTTCCAGGAGAACCTCGAAGGGTTCTTCCACCAGGTCGAGATTATACTCAACCACCGAGATTCGCTGTTCTACGAGAAGGAGAAGTGTCTGCGACTGCTGAAGGTCGAGGACGACCGTGTCCAGTTGGATGAGGTCATCGGGAAGCTAACCGGGATGTCCATCAATCCAGATGGAAGCGTTGAGAGGAAGGACGTGATCATCGGAAGGCTGAAGAGTCAGGTGGAAGAGCTGGAAAAGGAGACGGCGGAGTACGAGGCAGCCATGGCTACGTACAAGAAGCAGATGGCAGAGAAGGAACGAGAGATTGCGGATCTAAGACATCGAATACACATCGACTGATAGATCGATCGATCGATCCGTTGATTGATTGATTGATAGATTTAAGAAAGACAGAACAGAAAGAAAGGATATAAATTAAATGTTAGTTAGCAAGCATATTCATGTCTAGGTTCTAAACTTCTAAGCCATAGCCTACCTTATAATTATGTTTGTATGTAAATGGATATATTGTGTGTATGTATGTATGTATGTATATATGTATGTATGTATGTATGCATGACTTGTATGAATGTATGTATGTATGTATGTATGCATGTATGTATGTATGCATGTATGCATGTATGTATGTATGCATGTATATAAGTATGTATGTATGTATGTATGTATGTATGTATGTATGTATGTATGTATGTATGTATGTATGTATGTATGTATGTATGTATGTATGTATGTATGTATGGTATGTATGTATGTATGTATGTATGTATGTATGTATGTATGTATGTATGTATGTATGTGCATTTTCGACTAATCTCGAAAAACAGTTTTATGTAGGCCTACTTACGACCTGTATTTTAGTTGGTTGCTGAATAAAATATGTTATGTTATTATGTTATGTATGTATGTATGTATGTATGTATGTATGTATGTATGTATGCATGCATGTATATATGTATGTATGTATGTATGTATGCATGTATATATGTATGTATGTATGTATGTATGTATGTATATAGCTGATGTATGTGTTTATGTATGCATGCATGCATGCATGTATGTATTTATGCATGTTTGTATGTCTGACGCTTGTATGTATGGTTGTATGAATGTGTATGTATTTCAAAATATTTCAAGCACTATTATAGTACATGTTTGATGAACGGCATCATAATTATGGACATACATGTAATATACCCATACTTGAATTGAATTGCTGTTAACAACGGCGCCCGTCATACGGTCTCCGTGCATTAAGTGTCGCTCTGGTTTCTAATGGAAATCCAGAATATTTGTTGTGCGTTACTGCATGTTTAATGTGGCACGGGAGCCAAGTGGTTAGAGCGCTTTGCCTGCAAAGCTGAGAGTGTGGGTTCAAGCCTCTACTGATACGGTCACTGTGTAAGGACCTTAAGCAAGTCCTAAGCGCCATCGATGTAATGTTACATGTTAGTATGCGCACTGCTGAACTTTGGGTGGAGGACAATATCAGTTTTTATTGTATTAGTCAATTAGAACAATGGAGTTGATGTTAGCTGAAAAACCAGCCTTGTAGTTTGGATGTAATCTGGTTTCCCCTTGCTTCCGTCTAACCTAGAACCCAGAATATATTATAAGCATCAGTGGTACATGCTTAGATCAATGTCTATATAGATACCAATGGATGTTTCTATCCACATTGAGATCGAATTGATGTTAGCAAGAGCACGAACTGTATAGTTTCCTTTTAATGTGTTCCTTTTATTTCTGCACAAACAAATAAACTCGTGTTACAACAACCGGTGCAAAATTCGATATTCCAAAGTCATACAATACAGGAACAATAAATAATTAATTTTATCGTTGGCCTAAGTTTAGGCCTATCTGTCTCTAATGTAGGCCTATGCATGAAAGCGTAGGCCTATGGCAGTCGTTATAATTAAACAGACCGTTTTAATAATAGCGGCCATAACAGTAATTACTGTCGTAAATGCTAGTAATGCTGTTATTGTTCATAATTATCTATATTAAATATAAATTCTTATAAACGTCATTGTAAAACGCCGGTTTATATCACGCACAGGCCTAAACGGGTAAAATTCTTTATAGGCTTACAGTCCATTTACATTACCATTGCATTTCCTTGCATTAAATTACATTACATTGTAATAGAACTAGTGGTTAGGCCTACGTATTATGCAGTGGAATACAAGGTCATTCTGGTAGCGTTACAGCCTTGCATCATGAGAAGAATTCCACGTTATAAGACGCTCAACGCTCTTGAATAAGCTGGTGCTTAGCGCTTAGCTTTAGAGTGGCGCTTTAGAAATTCTGAATTTGCGATCAAGATTACGATTGCGAGAAGCAGTCTTCTTATTGATGCAAAATAAATTCAAAACAACTCAGTCACGACAGAATTAGGCCTACTTCTTCTCTCTAGAAATCGTAAACAACGTTTGTTGTTGGGAATTATAAATGCAATTACAGGAGTCAATGGCGGCTTCATATTGAAATGACAGTCTATCGGCGCCATTTTGACCAGAGACTCTGAATCATCTGTCATCTGTGGGAGGGAATCCGTTGGTTGGACTCTGCGTGTGAGCGTCGACCCGTCACTGGTGACTCTTCCAATTTTCTCTGAATTGGTTTAATTGCTGATGAAATTCTGCTATGTAAACAAGTAAGTATGTATGTAGCTTGTATTTGCATCTAAAAAACGCACACGCATTACGTTTTACGCATGATTACGCACACATTTGAAAGAGACTATTATAATTAATTGATCAAGTTTTATAATTGATGACATAAACATCAGAGAGGCGCCTCTAACCATTTTCCTTTCCCGAAGTGGCGCGATATAAATTCTACTTTACAATGACATAATGAGCCACAGTCGTATAGCGCGTGTAAGGAAATTTCGACAGCTCTGCATGTGAGACGTCCTAGCGATATAACAGATGCGTCTTTACATAAGACGAGAATGACGCCAATTATAATAATAGATGCTTGTAGTCAGCCGGCAGCACACATGGACGTTAGATGTTACAACGGGGGATGTTCACAGGAAGAATGTTCCAAATGGTTGAACAGACACAGAACAGTGCACGGTTTTCTCGTGCTGATCGACGGTAGCGAGGGACCAGAAGATCTCCACTTTGTCAATTAAATGGTTGAACCTAGCATCTTTGTTAACCAGGTGAAAAGAAACAGCGCATTCGATACTCCAATGCAATCATTTGCTGCTGCTATTAAACGAAAAGTGCAACACGGCAGTCTTACTAGGCCTCGCTCCTGCCTATCATCGCGAGTTCTGTTGCCCTGTCCTTAGTGCTATGGGCTCTCGATCCTCCGCTCATCCGAACAAGGTCTCCTCCTTTTCCATCTTCCGTACCTCCAATTGGCAGAGCAGCGCTTTCTCTGTGATGGGCCCCTCGACTTGGAATGAACTCCCTCTGGAGCTTCGTCTCTTTCCCAGAACCTTCTTTCCCGTGTTCTTTTCTTTTTCTCATCTTGGGATTGTTCTGTTTAGTCGTGCTGGAGTTGAGAGCGCGTCTGAGCATCTTTCTTGAAATGGCGCTATACAGATGCTCAGTATGAACGAACGAGTGAATGAATGAACAACACATTTAGTCAATGATCTTGCTATTGCGGGCTCGACTCCGTGTGATGATAATGAGCAAGTTTGCAAACGTGCTTCTGTCACCCAGCAGTAGCAGCAGCAGCAGCAGCAGCAGTAGTAGAGGTAGTAGTAGTAGTTGCTGTTTTTGTTGTTATCGTTGATGTAGTTTCTGTTTAATGAATCTTCGTCATAGGCTACTTGCTGACTCATGAACGAGAATATCTCTTTGAAAGAAATATGATTTCTTATTGCAATGATGCAATATTCCTCAAGCATCATTTTGTAGATCGCCTTCAGATTAAAATTTCCAGCCTCCAAACACATTCAAATGTAGGATTCTAATAATTATTATATACTTCGAGATATCGGTGTTTCACAATGTGTTAAAGTTGTCGAAGGAGATTATTGCATTATCCAGTGTTAAATGATTTTAGGGCAGCCTACTTCGACCTGTTCTTAGCTTACAAAACGGGTCGAAAAGGCAGCAGGTGATTGGACTGGATTCAGAAGCTGTTGACATCGATAGGAAAAATATTTGTACTCGACAAATTGCTATGGTTGCAGATCGGTAGATGTTATTACACCACGGGCGATATTACGACGATGTTTCTGTTAGATGATGCCATGTCATTACAATGATTACTAGCTTCGCCGTCTTCTTTTATTCAGGTTTCAGCTGGCGATTAGATGGATTTAAAGAGTTTAGCTACGTCTTGTGGCATCAAAGACCGTTAAGAGAAATTTTCTTTTCACGCTGTTATAATAGTTAGCCTCCTGGTAATACAAAGCTAAGTGCTAAGTGGAGATTGGATCGAACAACTGAACGATATCTTATGGCATCAAAGATGGTTAACGTCAACACTTAATTTTTAAACAGTTCTCAGCCTGGTCCAGTTAGCTACATTGGTAAGAGCATCATAGGCTGCGTCTCCTGTGCCTCTGTGAAAGAGAGCATGCGGATCGCGGTTCGCTTCCCGATGCTGGCTTATTTCAAAGATTTAAATCTCGGGTTAGCACGATCCTTGCACGGGGACCTTAAATGGCGTGGCGTCCATTCAAACGGGCAGCGGTGGTAAAGGATCTCAGCCGATCAATTCATTGAAAACCAAGCAAGGTCGAGGCCATAATACGGTCGCTATAGTAAAACGTGAACATTTACATTTACCGCTCGTATGGTATAAAATAACCTCCTAATTTCCTGGACTACAAACTTATTTGCTTTGTCTTAACCCATTAGTGCCTGATTTTTTATTTTTTCATGAAAGTATGAAAATAACTTTATTTCTTCCTAGTGAAAATCAGTGCCAAACACTATTCAGCTTAAAATTTGTTTTTACCAGTTATTTGCAATTTTTACTTTCCGTCCCCGTTTTGGGGACGCTAGGCACAAATGGGTACGGTACGGTACGTGAAGTTTTCAAGGCTGGCATAAATCAACCATTAAGGTTTCATACATGTAATCAAAAATATAAGCATACCAGTAGCCAAACACATAGTTGCAAACATCAAACTCATTGTCTGGTATAATTATGATGATCGATGGTCAAGTAATCAAGGAAAACTGTTCAATAATGATGACCATAATGTATGTCAAGCTGGTTTGTTGATTATTTTGGGGAAAAAAATTACTATTATTGCAAAGGCTGTTTTTGTGACTATCATGGCAAGAGAAATAGCAGTTCTACAGGAGTTCTAAGTAACAGTTCTTGCCTACTGGAGGAATATAGTGAAACAATTCTGATGAATGTTCGGTTGTCCCGATGTCACATTTGCAGCAAATGTTCCTTGCTTTTACACAGCAGACACCACAGCAACGAATCGATTATCTTTTTGATTACATTCATTCTATCAGTGCGAATAACTGATGGCACTCAATCTACAACAGCTTTCAGTCAACTAAGAGGAAGGCCAACAGCTGCACGTTCAGCTATCTACTGCTAGTAGAACCCAGTGAATATGCCATGAAGTTCCAACTGGTCCAAGGTCGGCGCATAGCTGGAGCAGTGCGTTGGTATAGGATCCAAGAATTTATATTGCCGCATCCAGTTGATAAGCAACGAGAGCCCACAGAGCACAATTTTCTGGAGATGTCAGATATGCTGTATGTGCTGATGTTCTGGTTCATCTTATCAAGTTATCATGTGTCTGTTGGTGTGGTCGATAACATATTCCTGGCCTCCTGAGCGATGTGCACAAACTTTCTTTCGAACCAGGACCACCTCTTCACAGTGTTCAGTGTTTCGGTGCCATGACAATTGGAAGTGCCACCAACCTATTATCGTTCCAGCAAGTCACCACTATTCCAGATGCTCTATCAGTCGGTAGTCAAATGTGCCACCATCTGTTTGTTTGATCTTGTCCACAGACTACACGGGACAACTACAGTCCTTAGTTGATTATCTCTAGCTGTTCCGGTGGCTGGATGTAACTTCGTACTGCTCAGAATTCAATCAGATTCAGGCTGGTGAAAAATTGCCAAACTACAGTGTGAATTTGTCATCAGCTGGAAGCTTGACAACAACAGAGCCGCCAGGTCTAAGTTGACTGTCGGACCGTCGGTCACTCCAGCCAGCTACATGACACGGATCCATCTGAATACATCACTACACCCTGGATCATTTGGATGGCATATGTAAATTCTTGCATTCCATAAGTCTTTGTCATTCTCAAGTAAAATAATTGTACATTGGCAAAATTAATGTGATAATATCACGGACAAAATTTTACTTGGGTTTTGCATGGACCCAAATGGGCTCCATATGGGTCCCATATGAAAAAATGGGTCCCAAAAGGGCTTCACTTGGGTTTCAAGGTAGGGTTGCTCTTTGCATGCCGAGAAAACACATATGCACGTATCACTGTAGCTGCAGAGACAGTGAAAGTCACCTATTATAGCTTAGAAGTTGACGGGGTCACTTGTGCCTAGCGTCCCCAAAATGGGGACGGTATATTCTGGTATAATAAAAAATCAACCAAACATCTATCAACACTCCAAAAACAGATGCTGATAGCTAAGAGACAAAATAACATAGGGATATATTCATATTTTCGATTACAACGTACTTTTGCAAAATAATTCTAATTTATATTGATAACTTTTAAAAAATTAAAAAATTCTGATAATCGCCATAAAAATTATTCACAAACAATGAAATATTTGCTCAATTCTACCCCAAATGAAAGATAATTCAGTGGACTGTTGGTAGCAATAGCTTGTAACACTCAATATAGATTGATATTACAAATAACTCTTTCAAAGCAGGCGTCCCCAAAATGGGGACGCTAGGCACTAATGGGTTAACAAAGATGACAAGCGTCACCCTTTACGCAGGCTTGGGACTAGCGCTACCAGAGCAGAGTATACATGCAGTGGCGGAGTTTAACTGAACTGGATTGGCTCCAACAATTTAACGACATTTTATGGAATCATTAATGTCGATGTAAAACTTTGTACACAGGTTTTACTGTATGTCTCATTTGGAATGTATTACTGTGGATCCACATTTTAACGGCAGCTTATGACAATATAGGCCGTTTCCGCCGACAAAGATTATTTTTTGTCATATTACAGCACTTAGAGTTATTATTATTTTTTTGTCGCTCGAGGTAGAAAGAATCCCTCAGGCTCTAAGAAACTAAGCATAATTGTGTTTTACGGGTTTCTCGTCTCCATCGTGTTGCATAATAATTATTATTATTATTATCATCATCATCATCATCATCATCATCATCATCATCATCATCATCATCATCGTCATCATCATCATCATCATCATCATCATCATCATCATAATCATCATCATCATTATTATTATTATTATTAGTAGTAGTATTATTATTATTATTATTATTATTATTATTATTATTATTATTTGTAGGGCGCGGTTGTGTAGGCGTCTGTTCGGTACCTTGCAGCCGGAGGGTTGCGGGTTCGAATCCACCTCAAGCCGCGTACGGTCCCTGGGCAAGTCCTTCACTCGCAATAATATTGCTGATGCGCTTCGTCGTGAAACTCCGATTCAGTGTCCGCGCTGTAGTCGGGAGCGCCTCTGATTAGAAATCTTGGAGGGGCGCTATAACAAGTGCTCATAGATACATACATACACATACATACATACATACATACATACATACATACATACATACATACATACATACATACATACATACATACATACATACATACATACATACATACATACATACATACATACATATTAGTGTTCGGAATGGAAATCGTATGATAGTTTCAGTTTAACTACGCTGTGTCATAATAAGGATCATTATTATCGGACTGGCACCACCGTAAACTCTGCCACTGCTCGCACTTTGGCAGTGCCATCCCCACGCCTGGATTAAGGAGGAGGGCGACGCTAATGATCTTCGTTATCAAACATTGTCGTTAGACTATAATGTACAGTCTGTCATTAATTTAGAATCAAAGTAGACAAATTTAAAGCATTGTATAGCAGGATTTTAAAGGTGTCTAAGGAGTGCGTCACACTATCAAGTTATTAACGATATCTTCCGGTCGTCTAGCCGCTCATATCGACCAATTTAAATCACTTTATTATTATTATTACTAGCAATTTTTACCCGGCGTTCGCCCGGGTTTTCCCCAGGCGTAATTTTTAACGGCTGCAAATAAAGGCTACTTACTTACTATATTTGCTGATGGGCTTCAAATATTTAAAAAAAATGTCCATATATCTGAATGGAAACGATATTTAGAGGTGAACATAGTTGCTTTGCCCGTGTACTGCACGGGTTATCTCTACCTTATAATTATAGGCAATATTATTATTTTGTTCCCCGTTCTTTACGGTTTATCTCTACCTGAAATAGGCGTATTATTTTGTTCCCCGTACTACACGGGTTATTTCTAAATTATAATAGGCGTATTATTTGCCGTTGGCCAGCGTGACGTAAGATTGCATATTTAGCCGCGTGACGTAATTTAAGATTGCATATTAATTTTAGTGACGTGGACAAATGGGCATGCTTATAATGTCCATAAATCGGAATTGAAAGCAAATTATGAGCTGAAAGTAATTGGGATGAGATAGAAATTCGAATAGCTAAAGTAAGTTTCGAGTTGCTTTGACCTAGAAAATCGGCAATGGCCGTGGTTGCAAAAAATGTGAGCTTAGTGTAATTAGGTCACCAAATCTGTAAATGGTTGCGCTGACCTAGAAATTCGCCCGTGGCGACTTCTGATTGGTTGCTAGATGCTCCGTGTGACGTAAGATTGCTTATTAAGCATGCGTGACGTGAACAAATGGCCTTACTATGGGCGGTATTGAAATAAGCTCGCTGAAAAGTTAAATTTAAAATGGCCATATATCGGCGTTTAAATAAAATTGCGAACTGAAAATAGTCGCGTTGACCTAGACGTTGCGTAATAATGCTTTGTAAATTTTTTCAACTCGCTAAACCGTTCCGTTTCGGAGCCTTTAGCCGGACAGCGATGCATTGCAAACATACATACATACACACGGAAGGACAAACTTTAAGAATTATAGTATAAGATTTTTTTTTTTTTTTTTTTTTTTTTTATTCAACAATATTTATTCTCTCAATCAATCAACATCAATACATCAATAGACAACCTGTCGTCTGAAATTAATGTCATAAATGCCGTTTGTGTCACATCTCCCTTAGGTCTGGCTCCGCTAAAGTGCCGCGGAAAGCCACCGAGTTGAACCGCTGGACAGTTATAGAGAGACGCTGCAGCAAGAAGCAGGTTTCTCTGGTGTCTCCTGTGGACAGCGTCAGACTACGACCTAGATCTGATATAAAGTTTTGGCCAGTGGTGTTTATAATTATAGCTTATTATTATTATTATTATTATTATTATTATTATTATTATTATTATTATTATTATTATTATTATCATCATCATCATCATCATCATCATCATCATCATCATCATCATCATCATCATCATCATCATCATCATCATCATCATCATCATCATCATCATCATCATCATCATCATCATCATCATCATTGTTATTGTTATTGTTATTTGTTTTAGAAAAAAATAGTGTTAGTATTAATATTAGTATTAGTATTATTAGCAGAGTATAGAGAGACATAGTATTAGCGTATTTGTATTCTTGTTATTAATCAGTAAGTCCTATAGCGCGCATGTATTCTGTACAAAGCATTATCTGCTCGTGCTATCCACTGCAAAACGTCGGTGTATCATGGTGCCTTAAAGTTATCTAAAATTGACCCATTCTTTGTATTTTGTTACTTCTCACTATATTTAAAAAAAATTACGATGTTTTTGAATGAATATTCTACCACTGCCGCAAACTCAGCTTTAAATTTTGCAGATCTAGACTTCTCTCTACTCGATATGATGCTAAGATTAGCCTAAGATGCAAAGAAGCTTACATTCGTTAAGACCCTAAAATTATAATAGAGTCTTTTAAGTAGGGCTACCATGCGAAAGCGCTATAAAAATGGTCATCTTTCTGACCTTCATAGCTACGTTTCTAGGTGTGTAAGAGATTTGCTTAACAGAATGAAACGAAACTGCAGGTAAACGCAAGAAACACCCGTAATTCTCAATTGACGACTGATATATAAGTACCTACCTTCCTGACATTGTTCAATAGCATTACATTTCATTATAGAAACCTACAAAAACTGTAAATAACTTTGTAAACATTAATTTTGTGAAAAGAGCTTGTAGCCTATAGCCAAAAAAGAGCTATGATAGCCAAAAAAGAGCTATGATAGCCAAAAAAGAGCTGGAATAGCCAAAAAAGAGCTGATATAGCCAAAAAAGAGCTGGAATAGCCAAAAAAGAGCTGAATAAGCCAAAAAAGAGAGTTGGAATAGACACATATAGAAAACAAAAGAAGAAAAAAAACACAGAAAAAGGAGAAAAAACAGAATTTTTGTTAGAGAATTGCAATAAAAAGAGCCAATGGGCCGAACAGAACGGAAATACAATACAAACACAAAGACGTCGGCGGCCATAGTAGCCAAAGGACGTCGTTAAACAATTGGAATCATCATCATCGATTCGAATGAAGCTGACATTGTTCAATTAAAGACGAGCTAACTGTACTTATAAGTTCAAGTATACGACCGGCATTTTCAAATTTGAAATTTTGAATCAAGCAACGATGCGACATGGTTATCAAACTAGTTACAGCCCTGGTTTGCAGCCTAACGATAACGAGTTCGAACCTTCTCAGCGAACTCCGTGTAGGCTAACTAGTACAAACGACCCTGGGCAAGTTCTTTAGGCGCAAGTGCCTCTGCCATCAAGCAGCAACAGATTTTAATCGTAATCGTAATCGTGAAATTTCTAAAGCGCAACTCAAGAGTTAAGCGCAGGGCACCAGCTTATTCACGAGGGCTGCGTCGTATCAGAGAGTAGGCTACCTATTGCCCCTTTACTTTTGTGAAGGTGCAAGGAGTTGTAGGCATAGCCTACCGGTTGAAGCCGTCCTCTAGCACCATGCCCAGGACCATAGTGAGGTACTTTCATTGCCCCTTCCCGAAATCTTAAAAAAATGGAATGAGAGCCCGCCTTATTGCCCATTATGGGACACGAAAAAGCTACTTACATCATTGGAAAATTAGTAAATTACGAGGCTGAGGAATATAGGCCTAACTATATAACTGCATGAAGGAGTGCATGACCGTGAATGGAGTGTTGTGTGTGTGTTTCCTTTTTAACGACTAGCTGTGTGGTATCAAAGACCAGTAGCGTCGCGCTCCTCCTTTATCCAGGTTTGGGACTGGCACTGTCAGAAAGCGAACAGTGGCGGAGTTTAAATTGAAAAGTTAGAACTGAGTTTAAATCGAAAACTTAAAGCGCAGTTGTCGAATTTAAAGCGCTGTTTCAAATCGTTTTAAAGGTGTCGAAATGGAGCGTTTGGTTGTTTACTGTTTAACGACCACTGTGTGGTAACAAAGACCATTAGCGTCGCCTCCTCCTTTATCCAGGCTTGGGACTGGCACTGTCAGAAACCGAACAGTGGTGGAGTTAAATGGAGCGTTTCGTACGTATTCGATTATTTATAATGTCGTTTGGAAAGTTTAAAAGGTTTTTAAGGGAGCGTTGCGATATCCATTGGATAGCGAAAACTGCTGTGTCTCAGGCCGTTAGCGTCGACCCTACCTTATCTTACATAATTCACATAATATTTTCTTCATTCCATATGCCAATTATGCTAAATTATTATTTTTATTATTATTATTATTATTATTATTATTATTATTATTATTATTATTATTATTATTATTATTATTATTATTATTATTATTATTATGACGATGACGATGACGATGACGATGACGATGACGATGACGATGACGATGATGATGATTATGATGATGATGATGATGATGATGATGATGATGATAAATTATATGTAGCACCTTTTAGGTAGCATACAAAAGCGTTGCAAAGATGGCTGTCTAACCGACCCTAACAGCTGCTTTTCTACGCAGGAAGAAAGTTTGTTTAACAGAATCAAACGAAACTGCATGTTAACGCTATAAACACCCGTAATTCTCTATTAGCAGCCAATATAAGTAGCCTTCCTACCATTCCTGTATTGGTCAACTTGCAGTCTAATCAAATGTTGTGCTTTGTTCAATAGTGCGACAGGCGTTTTCAAATATTATTTAAATTGTGCAACGATGCGACATGGCTATCCAATCAGTTAGCGTCCTAAGTTTGCATCCTAATGATTACGGGTTCGAACCTGCTCAGCTAACTCCGTGTAATGACCCTGGGCAAGAAGTGTACTCACACGAGTCTATGTCATCAAGCAGAAATTGTTTTTAACCGTAATCGTAATCTCGGAATTTCTACAACGCTAGTCAAAAGTTATGCATAGGGCATAAGCTTATTCCTGAGCGCTGTGTCGTGTCAGACGGGTTGTCCAGAGATACCAATTGGAGGTGCAAGAAGTAGTAGGCACTAGGTCTGCCGGTTAAAGTTGGGATGGAACAGGGATGGGCAATAATTGAAATTACGTAATTG
>JACEVL010000157.1:760000-770000 GCA_020284085.1 Aporrectodea caliginosa | reverse complement strand
CGCTTAATGAGGCAGCGCGCCCATTATTGTTGCAGCCAATGACAACGCTGGCCAATGGCAACGCTGCGTGTCGGAAAAGAAGATTCCCCGATTCGAAAAGTTGAGTCCCCGATTCTATAAGCTAGCCTTTTTGGGGGAGCTGAAATTTTGATAGAATGAAGTGTCTGCGAGGGCGAGTCTATCTGCCAAGTTTCATGACGATTGAATGATTGTAAGTTATCGAATTAGTCGTCGAAAGATTTGACTTTTTAGCCTGTGGCTCAAGCAATCAATCAAGCAAGCAAGCAAGATTGCAAGATTCCCGCAAGTTAAACTAGATGGATAATAAAATACAGCCCGTAAAAACAAAGTTTTTTACTATATCCATCTAGTATCCTATAATGCGTCTTATGAAGCAGTTACCTCTACAAATATACAGTCCGCGTTCATTTTACAACATAGCGTCCGTTTAATGATGCAGCGCGCCCGTTTCTGTTGCGGCCAATCACAACGCTGGCCAATCACAACGCTCCGTATCGGAAAAGGGGATTCCCCGATTCGAAAAGTTTAGTCCCCGATTCTATAAGCTTGCCTTTTTGTGGGAGCTGAAATTTTTATAGAATGAAATGTCTCCGAGGGCGAGTCTATCTGCCAAGTTTCATGACGATTGAATGATTGTAAGTGATCGAATTAGTCGTCGAAAGATTTGACTTTTTAGCCTGTGGCTCAAACATAGTTACAAGATTCCCGCAAGTTAAACTAGATGGATAAATAAAATACAGCCCGTAAAACAAAGTTTTTTACTATATCCATCTAGTATCCTATAATTCGTCTTATGAAGCAGTTACCTCTACAAATATATAGTCCGCGTTCATTTTACAACATAGCGTCCGTTTAATGAGGCAGCGCACCCGTATCTGTTGCGGCCAATGGCAACGCTGGCCAATCACAACGCTCCGTATCGGAAAAGAAGATTCCCCGATTCGAAAAGTTGAGTCCCCGATTCTATAAGCTAGCCTTTTTTGGGGGAGCTGAAATTTTGATAGAATGAAGTGTGTGCGAGGGCGAGTCTATCTGCCAAGTTTCACGACGATTGAATGATTGTAAGTGATCGAACTAGTCGTCGCAAGATTTGACTTTTTAGCCTGTGGCTCAATCAAGCAATCAAGCAAGCAAGCAAGCAATCAAGCAAGATTCCCGCAAGTTAAACTAGATGGATAAAAATAGGACGAAATGATATTTGGCGAGTGACAAATGCAATTGAGAGTTTAAATAGAACGAATAAAATTTGGCTAGTTGCAAATACAGTTTTATTTCTTGCAACGTCGGAGCTGTCACTTGTGGACCAAATACTTATAAAGTTAATTTTAACATTTTTAACGATTTTCAATACCGTATTTCATTTCGTTCAAAAGTTCAAAGAGAGATAACTGGCCAACCGCTGTCATAATGCAGAGGCCAAGTCACTAAGACAATTATCATCTTATGAGGTTGACTTAAAGCACTTACTACTTCTACAATCTTTCTACAAACTTCTAAAATCTTTACCATCTCAAATACAAATAAGTTGATAGTGCTAGTTTGTATGTAAAATTCCTCTCAATTTGTTATGATTACGTATTTTTAGTAGTTGAGCAGAGATTAACGCATGCTATAGGCCTATTCCAGCACTTTGTATACCTGCAAACTATGCACTCTTGAATGAAACGATATATTGAAAATCTTTTAAAATCTTTTAAAATAAACATTTCAAGTATTTCGTCCACTAGTGACAGTTGACGCTGTATAAATAAGCTTGTATTTGAGACTCGTCAAATATCATTCGTCCTATATTTACCTCTCAACAATTCAATCATTGACAGCGCATAGTAAGGCATTTTGATGTTTTGTTAGTTTTGGTAGTTTTTAAAGACGGTTCATACAAATAAGCAACTGTTCGAGTACATAGGCCTAATTACTACTGCACTTGCAAATACAAATACAGTTAGGACCTACAGCCACAGCCATAGTCACAGATAAGTTACAATTACAATTACAATTATAATTACAATTACAATTATAATTACAATTACAATTACAATCACAACTTCAATTACAATTACAATTACAATTACGATTGCAATCACAATTACGACCACATAGACCCTTGCTGATCAGTCCCTAGAGTTATCGTATGTTAATCCTTGTAAGATGTAATATTCGATTACGCTGTGTTTTTTACAGCTCTAGATTATCCTCTTGATCTTTTTGACTAGATTTACACGGGTCTGTTCCCTACATTTCTAAATTTGGTCACGTTTCTTTGGATCGACCCTCATTCTATCGGAGAATCTCGCGAGGTTATGCTCCTCGGAGCGCAATGATCAGCTAACTCCGAGCATTGTCCGAACCAATGTTTCACTGATTCCTTTCCGCATGCAAATGAAGCCAATAATAGCCTAATATACTTTGGATATAGCGAAGATGCTTCACGTTGTCATATCTGTGATTCAAAATCATTTATCACCGGTGCTAAGATAGTCAACTGAGAGCAAAAGGTGGACATAGGCAACATCTATTCTAGCTGGCACTTCACTTAACGCTGCCGCTACTGGGATTCTAATACACAACCGTAGAACCTATCCAACGTTAGTGGAGTCTCATCCGCGTCTGACAATTGATGCAGCCGTCACATTACAATTTCAAAGCAGACTGACATCATTTGCATTTTAAGGGGTCACAAAGCCGTAGTTTCAAATGTAATGTTAGTAGTAGTCTGGATATATTAGTCTACATTTAAGAATTATTTATAGTCTAAGCCATACTGGGCCATACATTAGCAGATATTCGTATATATCGTTTTATTGATGAAAACAATCTGACAAAAAAGGAAGAAATGCTAACATGAGTGATTATGGATAATTAAAAGTAATTAGAAAATTTTAAAATAAACTAGTAAATATTTTTAAATAAGGATCTGGGTATAAATTTAGAGTTGTCTTTGGGTGGGAGAGTATGGTTGTTTGCTCTAGGTCTTAGATGGTGAAAGGAGAGGGGTCGGAGTGGAGGTAGGAGTTGGTGAAGTATATAAAGCCCTAGAATACATTTAAGAAGTTGTTTATCGTGGAAGCCATTCTGAGCAATACATTAGGAGATAGACAGCTTACACTGGATAATTCGGAGACATGATTTTCGGCCGGGTAAATCATTGGAATATAAGTAAGTAAATAAACAATCATCTAGGTTAAGTAGGCAATCACTTAAGGAGTATCTATGCCATGTTGTTAGTATGAGTACAGCATTCTGACTATAAAAGTTTTCCTCATGTTATTGTTTGTATGCATTCGGCAAACCCGGTCATGAGGTCTTGGCCTTAGACAGTAAACCTTCGGCTTCGTCAAATCCGGATAATATGGCGCTATACAAATTATCCGAATAAATAAACAAATAACATAAGAACCGCAACTAAATTATATATATACACCTCTATATATATACACACAGACACACACACACGCACACACACACACACACCCACACACATATATATATATATATATATATTATGTCATGTCATGCCATGTCACATTGCCATCGTCGTTACGCCACGGTTGGCTACATGAATGGATCCTCATTGCCCCGTGTTTTCTGTCGCGTGCTGCGTTCATTAGGCCAGCATCCACAAGTCCAGTTCATTTAAGCACGTTGTCGATCCACGATATTCTCGGTCTTCTTCGTCCTCGAACACCTTCCACGAGACCTGTCATCAGGCTGCTCTCAATGTTTGCGTGCGGCTGTGTCATGATATGGCCAAAATATCGTAGTTTCAGAGTTTTAGTGTGGGCCAATAGTTCCTTCCTGGCCCCAACTTATTTGTACACTCGTTCGTTGGACATCATTGTCGTCCACGGGATTCTCCGAGCTTTCTCATACACTGTCAAAATTTGAAAAAAAATAAATATATAGGGCCTACTGTCTGTGCAGAGAAACGAAGAACATGTCTTACATGACATGCTCACGCCCAAAAGACATATTGGACATGGTCTACGCCCTCGCGCTCGTGATCGAGATATACCTTCGGAAGACTGTCTCACCAGAAAAACCTTTATAATTAGGACGATTTATCAAAGATAAATAGCATTCATGATAAATAACACGTGAACATGAAATTTATAGAATGCATAAATAGTCTAATTCAGATAGAGAAAACTATCCTTTAAACTTTCATGTTAGCCAAAATGCGGTTTGCAATTGGTCTTATAATAAGAATATTCTTCTTCTTCTTCTTCTTCTTCGTCGTCGTCTTCTTCTTCTTCTTCTTCTTCTTCTTCTTCTTCTTCTTCTTCTTCTTCTTCTTCTTCTTCTTCTTCTTCTTCTTCTTCTTCTTCTTCTTCTTCTTCTTCTTCTTCTTCTTCTTCTTCTTCTTCTTCTTCTTCTTCTTCTTCTTCTTCTTCTTCTTCTTCTTCTTCTTCTTCTTCTTCTTCTTCTTCTTCTTCTTCTTCTTCTTCTTCTTCGTCTTCTTCTTCTTCTTCCTCCTCCTCCTCCTCCTCCTGCTCCTCCTCCTCCTACTCATTCATATTCTTCTTCCTCTTCTTTTTTCTTCTTCTTCTTCTTCCTCCTCCTCTTCCTCCTCCTCCTCCTCGTCCTCGTCCTTTGCATCATAGGCGGAGACTTGGCCTTGGGTTTGGGGGGACGGGTGAAGGAGCGGCCGAAGGACGATCGGCGAGGCGCGCAGCGAGCAGGGGAGGGGTTTGGGGAGGGGGATGTGCCCCTCCCACCTAAAATTTTTTGAATTTCCACACTGTAATGGTAGCATTTTAAGCTATCATCTGAACAAAATTGCTCTATATTTTCAGTGCTGATACGAACCAGCTGTCACCAGCTTACATGTAGTTTTAGTCGTGTTTGAGTTTGGGGAGGGGTTTTGGGAGGGGATGTGACCCTCCCCTATTTAAATTTTTTTGAATTTCCACACTGCAATGGTAGCATTTTAAGCTGTCATCTGAACAAAATTGCTCTATATTTTGAGTGCTGATAGGAACCAGCTGTCACCAGCTTACATGTAGTTTTAGTTGTGTTTGAGTTTGGGGAGGGGTTTGAATTTTTTGTATTTCCACACAGTAATGGTAGCATTTTAGGCTGTCATCTGAACAAAATTGCTCTATAATTTGTGTGCTGATAGAAACTAGCTGTCACTCGTAGCTTACATGTAGTTTGAGTCGTTTTGAGTTTGGGGAGGTTTTTTTAATTTCCACACTGTAATGGTAGCATTTTAAGATGTCATCTGAACAAAATTGCTCTATTATTTGAGTGCTGATAAGAACCAGCTGTCACTCGTAGCTATTATTATTATATTCATGAAATATTTCAGAAATATTGGGGGGGGGATATAAGCAGCTCCGTCCCCCACCTCAAGTTTTGGGAGGGACCGTCCCCCTGTCCCCCTAAGTCTCCGCCCCTGCTTTGCATTCGTCTTCTTCCTCGCATTCTTCTCTTTCTTCTTCAGGTGCACCGCACGTGTTGCACATTGTTCATTGGCTGCCAGGCAGGTAATTGAAACAGAAGTAACTCCTGGGATTAATTAAGAAGGTCGTGGATAGAGTCACGCCCGACGTGACTCTATACTAGACCTGGGAGTCACTTTGGTCAGCCAATCTGACCCCACTTGACCCTAAAGTGACTTGAGGTCGACTTGAAGTCGACAACTTGGAGCCAAAACGACTTGATCCGACTTGGCAGAAAAACAACTAACTTCCGACTTAAAGTCGACTTCTGACGTGGTAATAACGATTAAGTACGTCTAATAATACAAAAATGTCATGCCAATTTGCCTGGCAAGCATTAATTTCATATACTAATTAGTAATGACACCTCAACACCTGATGAATAAAATTGGTCAAAGTTTATTAGGCCTATTTTAAGCAGTGTGTTTTTGTGCTTGAAAAGTTTTGTAATGCTCTAGGCCTAATGGGTTAGCAGAAGAATCTGTGGCGGACCGCGGACTGGTTGCACTGAATGGCTTGTTATAATGATACATTTTAATTCTGTTTTCATAATTTATTTGGACACTAACCCCTAACGTATCAAATAGCAATGCATGCGTACCATCCTACTGCCTAAAAAGTTCATTGATTTGCGCGCGTTTAGCTCTCGATAAGGTAGACGTGCTAACATTTTTATTAACATTTCGATTCGCCATTTTTATGAAACGTACGTGTGACGCTTTAACATAGAATAACAAATGATATAGATAAATCGACACCTATAAACAAAACAAGTAACTGTTTAGCACAACCGCCGCAACCGGTGTCGATAATACAAAATTCAACCGCAGCCTAAGTAGGCTACGCGGTATAGACCGTAGAAGTTAGAACATATGCTTCATTAATTTTTGCAAAAGCACTACAAAACTGCTTAAATTCTGCCGTGACCTCACGATCATTAGTGTGATATGATAAATTTAGATTTAATTGTGTCTCAAGTCGGTTTAAGTCGACTTGTGGAGAAAACAACTTGAGGTCACTTTTCTGGACAAATTCGACTCGGGGGTCAGTTGCGCTAGGCAGAAACGACTCGACTCGACTTGGGATGCCCAAGTCGACTGGGGTCGACTTATTGGGGTCGACTCCCAGGTCTACTCTATACACAGGACTCGAATCACGCCCGCCACGCAATTGGCCAATGCATGTCACAAGATTTTGTGGACGTGAAAGGAGCCGACCGATAAACACTCCCGAATGCGGTGGAAGATTGTTGACTATTTTTTCTAAAGACGACACTAACGGTGACTAACACTAACCCTGACCTTAACCGCGACCCTCACGGCGTCTAACCTGACCCTAACCGACCCTCACGACGCCGAACCTGACCCTAACCGACTCTCAAGATGTCCGCCATTTGAGTCCCCGATGGAAGTTAGCAAGTTCACGTGATATGCTTAAGCTTAAGCCAATAGCGAGACGGGCGTGAATGTTGTTGCTTGGATTTCGCTCACGTCCGGGGCGTGAACGGATCCACTACGAATTAAGAATCTATATCCCACAGTGTGATTCTCCTTACAGATTTAATTTTAGTTACAGTAACAGCTATAGTAAACGGTATTTCATTTTAGTTATAGTTACAGTTATAGTTAGCAATAGTTTTTAGTTATAATTACTGGCTTTTATTTTAGCTACTACCTAGTTACAATAAGGCTAAGCGAAACTGCCTACAGACTCTCAAGATCTTTAGAGACATTTTGACTACAATATTACTATGACTAATAATTTTGTGCTAGTCAACTTGGGTCGCAATCGCTGTAGAAACGTTTTGTAATTGTAATTGTAATTGTAATTACGACGATTTAGGGCCTATATAGCGTTGTTGGTAGCAAGCTACTTCTAGAACGCTTAACAAAACTGTCTACTGTCAGCGCAAATGTTAGTGCTCGTGATTAAGTAATAAGTGCATTTTAAACTGTTTTTTTTAAATCGATAAACTTTTGGTTTCCTGAATGGGTGCAGGAAGACTGTTCCAGGCACGTGGATCAGCGACCCGAAAGGCTCGATCACCCGCTTTGGTTTTAGTGGCTGGCGCAAAACATCAGCGGACTTTGATGATCGCAGCCGCGACCTATTGATATCGTCTGAAAGGGGCCTGATCTTGTCTGCCAAGTAGCCTGGTGCGCAGTTATTCATACATTTATGAACCAGGATGCAGAGTTTGAACTTGATGCGCTTGCCTACTCTCAGCCACTGAAGCTCGTCTTGTATGGCGGTTGAAATGTGGTCGAACTTTTCAAGTCGCAATACCAGACGAGCAGCAGCGTTGATGACCGCCTGAAGCCGAATGATACTGCGCTGTGGCAAGCCGGCAAAGGCGACATTGCAGTAAGTTAATCAATTCGGCTCAGGATTAGACTTTGCACGAGGTGGCGAGTCGCATCCTGTGTGAGGGACCGAGAAACAGACCTCAGCTGTCTTAGGTTTACAAAATAACTGAATTTAATTTTTTTAAATGCGCCACTACTACTGGGTTAATTTACAAATCCAAAATTCGAGGCGAGCATTGACTATTAGTTGGAGTGCATTTTCACGTTTTCATGTTTATCGATAGTGCACTTTCATTTTAATTATTTTAACGAAAATATCATGAAGAATTCTCGTTAGTGTTATTTTCGTTATAGTTGTAGGTGATAATATTTCTAGGTAGGCCTACAGTTATAGTTATTGTTAACGAAATCACTTTATTTTCGTTAATGAACATGTCCCATCCTCTTAGACAAAAACTTTTCCGTCTCAACCCAACCAGTAATTCTGTGCAAAACAGTTCTTTTCCAGGCCCTGAATGAGCAAAATCACATCCGCATATACACCAATTTTATTCCTGCGCATAGTTCTAACTTCGCTATTTGCACAAATATCAATCGCTTGACATAATTATTTTTATTTCTTTTAGTCTTCACCGATATCATTGAGTGTCGGGGGAGTAAGTACTGAAGCGATTAAGTTCGCGTGATTAACTTTTTGTGTTAATTCTCTATTAATTGTCGAGGATTCCATCTGTGCCCCCAGCAAGATCAGTAAAGATGAGTACACTGACCGTACTCTGTCGGTCGGAAGATTAAGCGTTGCGTGATGGTGTCACGTTATTAACTGTAGGTTCAATCAATCAATCAGTCGAAATTTATTTAGCGCCGCTTCTAGGTCTCTATTCAGATTCGCCTGCTTGCTATGGATTAGTGAGTGCGGTAACAACGCTCGCAGTCAGTAACTATCTGACAACAAAGCACCTGAATTGTAACTATCCTCCGTATAATTTCAGCTATTTACTCCGAGTGATGACGCCGTTATAATTGTGTATCTCTCCTCATCAATTCCCAATTCTCTTCTGCTCTCCGATGCAACCGTCTCCTCTCCTGTCCTATCCTCTCTTCACCTGTCCTCTTCTGTTTTCTCCTGCCCTCTCCTACCCTCACATGTCCTCCTCTGTCCTCTCCTGTCCTCTCCTGTCCTCTCCTCTATTTGCCTGTCCTCTTCTGTTCTCTCCTCTCCAGTGGCCGCGCTTCACCAGGGCAAGCCCGGGCAAATGCCCTGGTAAAAAAGCCTTTGCTCTTGTTTTTGCCCTGCCACAAGGCTGCTAGAATTTTTGCCCTGCCGAGAATTTATATGGGGCATAAATCGCCTCTGCACTGGTTACTTGTATGACGGCCCTGGCTATGCCCTGGTGACAAACATCATCTGGCGCCGCCACTGCTCCTCTCCTCTATTTACCTGTCCTCTTCTGTCCTCTCCTCACCTATCCTCTCTTGTCCTCTCATCTCCTCTCCTCTATTTATCTGTCCTCTTCTGTCCTCTCATCTCTTATCCGGGCCTCCCCTATCCTATCCTCACCTCCCTGTCCTCTCCTGTCCTCTTCTGTCCTCTCCCCACTTTGTCCTCACCTGTCATCTTCTGTCTTGTCCTGTCTTGTTCTGTCCTCTCGTTCTCCTCTCCCTCCCCTTTGCCTTCCACTCCAATCTTCTCTCTCTGAGCGTCTCTTCATCTCCCGTACTCCCAAACCCTCTGCTCTTTAATCTTCTCTTCTCTGAGTTCTCTCCAATCCTCTCTTCTCCTCTCCCTTCTTCCGTCTGCTGTCGTTCTCCTTGTACGGTCCCACGCTAAATGTCAGCCTCTTTCTTCCTTCTTTCAGTATTCTGTCTCTCTATCAGCTAATCTCCCACTGCGCTCGCACAAGCCTCTGAAGAGATGCTACAAAAGACAACTAGTTGCAAATACAAGACAATGCAAGAATAGAGGCTGAGGGTCGAACAAACGAATGAATGAACGAACGAACAAACAGATGGACAAGTAAACGAAAAATTGAACGAATAAGAGAATGAACTAATGATAAAAAAGAACCAATAGTAAAAACAAAGTTTTTTACTATATCCATCTAGTATCCTATAATCCGTCATATTAAGCAGTTACCTCTACAAATATATAGTCCGCGTTCATTTTACAACATAGCGTCCATTTAATCAAGCACCGCACCCGTTTCTGTTGCAGCCAATGGCAACGCTGGC
>JACEVL010000157.1:585000-755000 GCA_020284085.1 Aporrectodea caliginosa | reverse complement strand
CTCCGTCTGTGTCTGTCTCTTTCAATGTCTCTGTCTGTGTCTGTCTCTTTCAATGTCTCCGTCTGTGTCTGTCTCTTTCAATGTCTCTGTCTGTGTCTGTCTCTTTCAATGTCTCTGTCTGTGTCTGTCTCTTTCAATGTCTCTGTCTGTGTCTGTCTCTTTCAATGTCTCCGTCTGTGTCTGTCTCTTTCAATGTCTCCGTCTGTGTCTGTCTCTTTCAATGTCTCTGTCTGTGTCTGTCTCTTTCAATGTCTCCGTCTGTGTCTGTCTCTTTCAATGTCTCTGTCTGTGTCTGTCTCTTTCAATGTCTCTGTCTGTGTCTGTCTCTTTCAATGTCTCTGTCTGTGTCTGTCTCTTTCAATGTCTCTGTCTGTGTCTGTCTCTTTCAATGTCTCCGTCTGTGTCTGTCTCTTTCAATGTCTCCGTCTGTGTCTGTCTCTTTCAATGTCTCTTGTCTGTGTCTGTCTCTTTCAATGTCTCTGTCTGTGTCTGTCTCTTTCAATGTCTCCGTCTGTGTCTGTCTCTTTCAATGTCTCCGTCTGTGTCCGTCTCTTTCAATGTCTCCGTCTGTGTCTATCTCTTTCAATGTCTCCGTCTGTGTCCGTCTCTTTCAATGTCTCCGACTGTCTCTGTCTTTCTCTGCCTTTGTCTGCCTATGTCATTTTCTGTCTGCCTGTCCGTCATTCTTTCTCTTGGTATATGCTTCTTTCGAAGGCGTGTCTGTCCGTCCGTCTGTGTGTCTGTGTGTCTGCCTGTATGTATGTCTGTCCGTCATTCTGTGTGTCTGTCTGTGTGTTTGTCTGTGTGTCTACCTGTATGTATGCCTGGTGTCTGTGTGTGTCTACCTGTATGTCTGCCTGGTGTCTGTCTGTGTGTCTACCTGTATGTCTGCCTAGTGTCTGTCTGTATGTCTGTGTGTCTGTCTGTCTGCATTTCCTTCTACATCCGTGCACTTTTAAACGCGACAATTCGGTCATTTGCATCTCGCTAAGCCGTTAAGTCCATCTTCATTCTTCTCCGCACGCTATCCCTCCTCCAAAGCTCTCTTCTTACCCTCCCCTTATGCACCGAACGCGATTCTTTGAGGCGCCATGGGAGGTCAGGGCAGCCAGGGCAGGGCAGGGCACGCTGACGCCCCTAATATCCGTCCCTTGCATCCGAAATGTCACGCGACATTCGACGTATTCGTCAAATGTTAATCTATTTTAAGGACTTCCGGATTACATGCTCTGAATGGAGCTACATAAAGCGCTCTCTCGAATCACACATGCTTCTGCGTGCATCTATAGAAACACACAAATAAGTATGTGTATATGGGTGCGTATGTATATGTACATTATATGCATATGTAATTATGTATATATATATGTGTGGGTCAGTGGGAACATACCAATAGATGTGTGCAATGTGCACATGTACCAATAAATGTGAGTTGCATAATATCTGCATATTATGTGTAGCATATTATGCAACACACATTTAATTGTGTATTGTATATTTGTATACGTACTACACACACAGAAATATTATATATATATATATATATATATATATATATATATATATATATATATATATATATATATATATATATATATGCATACACACAAACACACATACACGCACACACATATAAAAATCTATATAAATATGCGAATCTATCTAGATATTTTTATGAACAATATTCGCGGCAGATCATCTCAATGGCTAATTAAAACGACTGAAGGTATTATAGTCAGATAATTATTACGTTTCTATTTTCGTGTACTTTTGGTTTTCTCTCTTGGTTTTTAATCATACTTATTACCATGGAATTTACTTAATAGCGATCATCGACTGGTGCCTCGAGCACTACGATAGTGGCGCTATAAAACGTATCGGATAATTAGGCTACTTATTATTCTTTTATCTTGATTGAGGTTTAGCGCCATTGTCTCTGTTTTGGAATTTTGACAGCGCCATATATATTGCACCATCGATATTAATGTTTACTACGATATATTTATTATTGTTATTATTATTGTGGTTGTTATTATAATTAATATTATTATTATTATTATTATTATTATTATTATTATTATTATTATTATTATCATTCTTTTGTTATTATTATTATTATTATTCTTTTGTTATTATTATTATTATTATTATTATTATTATTATTATTATTATTATTATTATTATTATTATTATTATTATTATTATTATTATCATTCTTTTGTTATTATTATTATTATTATTATTATTATTATTATTATTATTATTATTATCATTCTTTTTATTATTATTATTATTATTATTATTATTATTATTCATAAGCTAATCCCGAGAAGTAGCTATGAGTGTTGGTGACTTCATTGTTCTTGGCATCGGCATATAAGGGCGTGTCGTCTGCTCTCTCCCTAGCCTTTTGCTCCTTCCATTGACAATTTCAGATGCGCTTACCCATCATTACGGTTGAGCAGGTCAGAAGGTACATGTGGTGTCGAAATCTCGAAACAGATTTCTGCCATGGCGGCCAGGGATCGAATCCCGACCACCACAGTTGACATTCCACCACCATCACCACTAGACCTGGTTACGGCTTGATTTTGTTGCGCCATAGGTTGATGCCTTGTGCATTAGACATCGGCGCAATAGAAGTTAATATTTTACATCCACACTTGCTATCGTGCACCTCCGTGATAAATATGTAAGCCAACTAATGGATTTGATTGAATGAACATTATCCTGGAATGTGAGCTGTAAACCTCCAGAGTCGAGAACGATGTTGTGGTGTTCCTGTTTCTTCCTGCTTTCCAGGGGAACCGAGCTTTTATGTTCCATTCATCCTTCAACAGCCAACAAAACTAATCATATCCATCATCCATGGACCTGCGTGAGGCAAGATAATATTATACACGATCTACCTCAGCAACACTCATAGATCTATGCATCCTAGGCCTAGTCCAAGTACGTGTAGTAAATACGCTATGCATCAGTGTCTGCTATACCAGCGTGGCCAAAGACTAGATTAACAGAGCGCTTTTGTGAGGTGTAGAAAGGCGCTACATTAATTGTCTTTACACCAACATACATTGTTCTAACCAGCTTAGTCAACTGTCGTTGCGTTCAACGGCCTGTGGAGAACTGTTGGTCTCGCGCTCCTGTGTCATGATGCGAGCACATCGTGCTGTCTCGGGCATTGAACCATCTTCCTTGTAACAGTAGTTATCATCATACAGACTATTTCGTCACAAACAGCGCATGAAACAGTTTCAAGACATCTTAAGACTCACCTCTTTAGATCTGTTTGATTGCCATATTTAGCGCCACTGAGAGTTTCTTCAAAGGCATTTTACAAAGTAGCCAGACATTCGTACAGTCGTACATGCAGCAATAGTGCTAGATAAAAACAGTCTACTTGATTAGTACAGTACTATTAGGCTAATATAGTTCTAGATTAGTACACTATATTAGAACAGCCCTAGATTATATTGAACTGTTTGCAGTATTTGATTAGTACTGCGTTTCATTAGTATTATTATACTTGATTAGCATAGTACTTGATTAGTACACTACTTGATTAGTACACTACTTGATTAGTACACTACTTGATGGCTACTTTGCAGTAGGCCTACTAGAATATACATAATATATATAATATATAAACAATTCATAATTATTGTCATTGTAACCTCGAAATTTCTACAGCTCAAAAAACGTGACATCGAGGGAACCAGTTTATTCACAGGCGCTCAGTCAAAAGAAAATCGACGGGACACATTTATGGGTGTTTGTGTACAAATGTACATAATTATATACACCATAAGTGTCTGACGTTTTCAGACATTGTTTTAACAGCCGAAGTCTGGTTAGTATAAAAGGAAACTCGATCAGGAGTTTAAAGTTAGCGAGTTTTCGTCACCTGGTGTAGGGCTTGTGAAGAAACGCGGCGTATGGTCGAATAAATTCGTCAGTAGCGATTATAGGAATTGCATAAACTCTGTAGGTTGTAATAGTTACTCCTCCCAGTTCCAAAACAGTTTGGTATATGTCACTCAACCTGATTCTCATTTGGCAACCGTTGTAAATTTGTTGCTGTAACTGCCTTGGTAGGTCTTCGTATGCCTCTGTGTCGGCCTTTGTTTGTTTGTAGCTTGCTGTCCTTACCTCTGTGTCTTTATTTTGCGCTATTCACTGTTTTCTTCTATTCTTATTTGCCATTAATTCTCTACTCTGTACCCGTACCTTGGTTTTCCTTCTGTCTTTCTCTGTCTTTTCGTTCATTCATTCATTCTTTCTTTCTTTCTTTCTTTCTTCCCTTCTTTCCTTTCTCTCTTTCTTTCCTTTCTTTCTTTCTTTCTTTCTTTCTTTCTTTCTTTCTTTCTTTCTTTCTTTCTTTCTTTCTTTCTTTCTTTCTTTCCTTTCTTTCTTTTACTGCTTAAAGCTTGCACCCCGAAAGGTAAAAGAAATGAATAAAGGAATGAATTACCTTACTTTCGTAGTTTCTAATCTAATCTAATCTTATCTGATCTAATCGAATCTAATCCAGTCTAAGCTAATCCAATAACTTATGTAGCGCCATTATGTGTTGTTCAAGACATCAGTCTTTGGTCGCTTAGAGTAAAATTATACTCACAAACACAAATTCTTGGCAATGCTTGGCAGTCGGGGAATAAAGTTTTTTCGATGTCAAAACAAAGCAGAAGTTGGTTTATTTATGTACAGACCGCAAAACAATCTGCTGCCTGTAAACTTTTACGGTTATTTTTTTTAATACTCCTAGGTAGGCCTATAAGATCGCCTCACGAGATCGTTAAAAACGTATCAAATAACTCGTGTGTAGTCCCTGGACCATTAATCTGGAATTCTCAGCATACCAGGATCAATGGTTTGAGATCAGTGGTCTGCATATACAATCATCATCTGCATCGGTTCCTGACTACAGCCATTAGGCGACCATGGGTACGAACAAGAGATCGCCACGTCCTCTGTCATTTACAAATTCAGTGCTCCTCTCAATATTAGTACAAGTCTTGCTATGTCCTCATTTGTATCTTTCCTTCAGTGCAGTGCGCTTTCATCATCATTGTCGAACCCCTCTTTGGTTTTTTTGTCGTTTCGACGACTCTGCGCCATTCGTCTTGGAGCTCGTCTCCACGCTGTGAGTAGCCTAAAATTGAGTGGGTAAAGATCCACCTCCACCTTCAGGGTCAAAGTGGACTCCGAATGGTCGCCTCCATCTCCTTGGAGGGGGGGGGCAGAAATCAAGGCTCTGAGCGTCGAAGGCAAAGGCCCTGTTACTAACTACGACTCTTACATCTAGAAATACAAAACAAACTATTCTTTCTTAATATCGGTTTGAACAGCCAATAGAACTTAATTAACAGAAACTTTTGAACAGAAAATATTAAAATGCAAATTCGACAGTTAGATTCGACTTCTATTAAACTTGCCATCATCTGTTACTACAATATCATGTGACCTAACTGCGTTCTTGTCAGTTTGAATTCATAAGCGATCCTTATTATTATTTTTTCGCCCGGAGTAGAAATGATCGCTCAGGCTCTTATAAACTATCCGAAGAGTTGTTTTTGTTCTGGAGTTAGCGGTTCTCGTTTCTGGTCAAATGTGCGAATGTGCCTCGAAAAGCAACATCGTTATATCGTTGCGTGCATATTGATAGGCGCTTGAAAAGATGTGTGGTCTCCCGTTACCGCGGTCAAGCGCCGACCTAGCTCTGTCAAGAACTCAAGTCCTGATCTGATGATGGGACCCAGCGTTTTATTATTATTATTGTTATTATTATAAATATGCACCGTTTTCTCAAGCGACCGAATGGTCTCGACCCTGCAATCCAATCAAGATCTACGTGATCTGTGATAGACATATTCATAATTTTAATACTGCTTTAAAATATATAGGGCCTAATAAACTTGAAAAACAATTCTGCCGAATTTAAAATTACCTCGTAAACATGCATAGGATTTTAATAAATTGTAAGCTTATTTTAAAATAATGAATTTGCTGCAAAATAATATCAGTTACAATTTCTTACGTACTAATCCTTATCTCCCCATGTTTTTGCAATTAGGCCTACTCAGATGAATCAAAATGTTAATCGTGCGATTAATTATGATTCAACAATTTTATTGATGCCCACGTATAATATACACACATGCACACATAAACATTATGTATGTGTGTATGTGTGTACATACTGGTTCGTGCATTCATCCGTTCGCAAATCCATAAGTACATAAACACATACATTCATACATTCAAATGTAGGACCTGTATACAATAGCCAATACCTTGGAAAAGCATGCATGCATACTGTTTTAAACTAAAAAAACACACATCCATCCACCCACAAAAATACCACACTCACCCACCAACACACCCACCGACCCATCCATCCATACATCCACTCACCCATCCATCCACCCATCCATCCATACATCCACTCACCCATCCATCGACCTACACATCCATCCACCCATCCATCCACCCATCCTCCAATTTATACATCCACTCACCCACCTAATGATCCATCCACCCAAGACCCTTCCATCCATCCATCCACTCACCCACCCACACATCCATCCATCCCTATCCTATCGGCCGCATCACTAGCGCTGCTGCACAGACGGCCGAGAAGATGCAAGCGCCGGTTAGCATCCGTCTTAGGCACGAAGCCAGTCCGGCCAACGGCGGAATTAAGAGTCCGTTAGGAACTTAGTGGAGGCATTTCGGACTGCATCAATCGTCATGGCATGACTCTACAAGGCCGCCACCGCCATTAAAGTGTTTACACGAAATTGAATACAGAAGTCACGTCGTTTGGTTGAAGAGCGTCATCTGCGCGGCGAGGTAGAAAACGCGGCAGACTGTCAGTCAGTTGGTAGAAAACAAGAGAATTGTGTTACTGACCGCGGGTGCGTCAACGGCTCTTAGAAAAGACTCGAGTTACTAATCAGTTCTTACAATTTGCGTCGCTATTTCTGATGAGTTTCTTTGACGTAAGTAATATTTCTGATGAGTTCCTTTGACGTAGGCTAAGTAGTTTCGTGCGCATTTTTTTGGTGAAAAGACTGGAACTGCATAGGGTCTTAGTACAGACCAGCGTCGTGCTTTCCACGAAAAAGACCTCTCTCTCTCTTCCGTCAGCTTCTGTAAAGGGCTTCAGTATATTCTCGGCTGGTCTGACATTTAGCATAGAACTTCCGCGTTAGAAGGTCGATTTTGCAGATCCTACATTAAATTTTGAGTGCGTTATTTTAATGATAGACCGTGTTGTCCATAGACTAAGACCGACAGTTATTGTTATAGTACTTCAAAGAAAGAGTATTTCAGTTAAATGTGTAGCTTTCAGAAATCATAGATGAACACGATTAGTTAAATTGCTAATCGATTAGAATTAGCTGCTGAAATTTGCTAATCGATTAAAATTAGTAGCCTATAAGCAAAATCTTGTAGTTAATCGATTAGAATTAGAATTAGCTGTTTGTCTAAAAATGTCTAATCGATTAGTTAAATTGATAGGGCCTAATCGATTCGAATTACTAAATCTAATCGATTAGCAAATTTTACTAGCTAATTCTAATTCGGAATTAGAATTAGCTAGTGAAATTTGCTAATCGATTAGAATTAGTATAAGCAAAATCTTATAGTTAATTGATTAGAATCAGAATTAGCTGTTTGTTTAAAATGTCTAATCGATTAGCTAATCGATTAGTTAAATTGATAATCGATTCGAATTAGAATTAGCTAGTTAAATTTGCTAATCGATTAGAATTAGAATTTGCAAAATCTTGTAGCTGTTCGATTAGCATTAGAACTAGCTACTGTATTTGTCTAATCGGTTAGCTAATCGATTAGAATCCAATCGATTAGTTACCCATCTCTGTCAGAAATATAGTATTCAAGGGAAATACTCATGATTTCTATTTTAAAACAGCAGCTGCAACTGAACAATCTCAGGGCATGAACATTCATCGCCTGTTAGTTTGTGGGTAATAACTTCAAAAGCGCCGCTATAAGACGTAATATGTTGATGGCAGATTGGCAAGCAACCAGCTGTAACCCCAGCCGGCGTTCCTGTTGAAGAGTTATTGTGAATACCCGATCAAAACACTTGGTTTTCTTTTCCAGGTCAGAGGAAAGTAATTTTCCACATCGGATTTGATCTATTCCTGACAATTCCACCGATCATCTCTATCCGAAATTTCTCCATTGCGACGAATATTCTGGATATAGGCCGATCATTCCGAACGTCCAACAAAATGTCCGTCGGTGAGGAAGTGGAATGGGCGATTCCCTACGACCTATCCCTGATGGTGGAAGCATCCACCGGTGGATATGACCTCACACAGTCAGCTGGCGATTCTGTGGATGACTCCGGAGTGAACTGGACGAGGCTGGAAGAGCTGGAGAGGATACGAGGCCAGACGCATCTGATTGTTCAGAGGATTCTCTTTCCAATCGTCGTCTGTTTTGGGTGCCTCGGAAACTCCGTCACCATTGTCGTACTCACAAGGTAGGACACTCAAGACATAGTCTTAAACAGACACAGACAGACACACAGACAGACACACAGACAGACACACAGACAGACACACAGACACACAGACAGACACACAGACAGACACACAGACAGACACACACAGAGTCACACAGACAGACATGCAGGTTAAGCTGAACAGTGAAGATACGAAGCTGGTTGGAAAGAGTCAAACAGACAGTCATTCACAGAAAACAACAGATATACAGATACACAGACAGACACACAGACAGAGTAATGCACAGACATAATACAGGGAAACAGACAGAGAGACAGATAGACGGACGAACACACACGAAGACTGGTAAACAGACGGACGGACATGCGGACTTCATGGGGAGCATAGACAGACAGGCGAAAGTTACATACATACATACATAGTTACATACATACATACATAGTTACATACATACATACATACATACATACATACATACATACATAAATCTAATGAGATACATACATACATACATACATACATACATACATACATACATACATACATACATACATACATAAATACATACATACATAAATACATACATGCATGCATGCATACATACATACATACATACATACATACATACATACATACATACATACATACATACATACATACAGACGTACATACATACATACATATACATACATACATACATTACATACATACATACATACATACACATACATACATACATACATACATACATACATACATACATACATACATACATACATACATACATACATACATACATACATACATACATACATACATACATACATACATACATACATACATACATACATACATACATACATGCATACATACATACATACATACATACATACATACATACATACATACATACATACATACATACATACATACATACATACATACATACATACATACATACATACATACATAAATACATACATACATACATACATACATACATACATACATACATACATACATACATACATATATACATACATACATACATACGTTCGTACATACATTATAGGCCTACAGTCACAAAGACTGACCAAAACTAATCACTTAGAGAAATGAAATTTTTGCCTGTCTTAACGAGGCCACAGTCCACAGTCTTCCCTGGACGAAGAGAAATCCCGCTCTGCCTAATCACTTCTGCACAATCTAATCCAGACCAAATTTAATTCCAAGATGTTGGAACTCTCCTTCTGCAGTATCTTTTTATTCGGTTCAGTCTCTATATATGTGATTAAGACTCGCCGTCTGCTGTTGGTTTATCGTCTGCTGCGTGTTGATTTGACTCTGACTTGATTTTCTTTCGCCATTACTCTCTTCATTAGACACCGGTGACATGGAAGTTATAGACTATAATAACAATTAATCCAATATAATCTATTGCTCTGTGCATCATACACTGGCGCTATAGAAGTGGCCAACTTCAATTGCAATAAATCCAATCTAATATAGTCTAATAATATATACTCCAACTTAATCAAAGGACTTTGATGGCGCCGTTCTTGCAATTTCATTTTCGGAGAATTTATATATAGCGCCCCTTCAAGAACCTACCCAGGGGCAGTTCCCTGCCCAGCCACGACTAAAAAAACAGATTTGAGTGGCTTATAAAACTCAGTTGATTTGATCAGGAGTAATGAACGCAGCTCTGGCGAGAGATCATTCCAGATGGAAGTGCCCACAGCTGAGGAGGCACGGCGCTGCCTTACAGCCAAGCGAATCCGTGTAACGAAAGTTAATCCCTCGTCGCAGAGCGAAGCACCCGACGCGCTGCAACGTCGGACACTGGACGGTAAAAATCGCACAAGTAAGATGGAGCACAGCCTAGAACGCAACGAGAAACCAGAGCAACAATACAAGAGGAATCAATTGGTAGCCGCTTCGTGTCAAATAGTATACTATAGTAAAAATTCGTAATCTGTGCCCGGTCAAAACCTCGATGTAAACAGAGTTGAAACAGATGAGCCTTAAGTTTGGACCATAACGTCTGAACGAACGGATATAAATACACAGAGCCAGACCGTGAATATCGGAAAGCTTTAGCCACTGGAAACGCCCAACATTGTTTTGATGCGAGTTACAGCAAGAGTCATTATAAGTATTCGTTGTCTGAATGCAGCATATGCTGCCGTTGAGCAGAGGAGCTAGGAACAGAGATAGGTCGACTGATCTGAGTACACTGTTCGTGAACTATAAGGCAGGTTTTCAAGCTGGATTATTTGCTCAATGTATAGCCAGTGTTTTGAGTTAAGTATTCCTCATTCAGAGCACTTACATCATGGCAGAGCTTCTCATTTGAGGCGATCGATCGATCTCCTTGGTCGATCGCCTAGCAAAGGTCTGGTCGATCGGTAAATCGATCGCGCTCGATGAGTTAGACTCCAAGAGGAACGAGCTGGAGCCAGACCATTAGTTTATCTATCTAATTTACATTACTTGTGAAACTTCAGGCTAGGATCGATACAGCATTGCATCAACAAGCAGAGGAGGCTTATCGACGGTGTTGCTTATAGCCTACTCTAGCAGTTCATGGACAACCATATAATAATTATGCAGCTATACAAATACGATGCACAAAATACGCTGTATACACAAAAGATCCCGAGGTAGATCGCGCATCGATCGCCTATTGAACCAGCGTGATCGATTTTCAAATCGCCTTGTATTTTCAAATGAGAAGCTCTGCTTACATGTACATAGTGCCACTCAAATTATCAACTCAAAGGCTCTCACAGCCGGCGAAAGGGAACAGTTTTTGGTTCTAATGCTTGTAAAAGGTGTATTTGTCTAAAATGCTGACATGAACATTGCATTACAACTGTATTCGATATGGGCCTCCTTCCAAAGTTCAGAAGTGCACACACGACCATACGACAGCGCATCGATGGTGCTGAGCAATTGTGAGTGAAGGAGGGCAATATCGAATGCTTTGTAATGCAATGTCGATATCAACATGTCAAACACATAGCGTAGAAATAGTTGGGAGTCCTTGGGACACTGAGTTTGAATCCAAGGAACCGATCGAGGTCTTTGCACTTTAAACCTTTGCCCTCTTTCCCAAGTTCAGAAGTGCACACGACTGCAGGTCATTGTTTGAAATTTGTTTCCCAGTCTGAGTAACGTCTGCTCTATTGGCGCCGCGACTGGATGGCAGAACCATAAGTACCGTATTTATGCAGCTTTTGTGTCAAAATATGAATACCAAGTTTAGTTTTTTTAAACTATTAACTATCACTACTGACAGTCTGACTTGTCTAGGTCTACGCCATATAGGCCTATGTTATTAAAACTTAAGGTAGTGTAGAAATAGTTGGAACACTGCAGTTGAATACAAGGAACGTTTCTTGTAATCAAAATAACTAAATAACTAACTGCCAAATGACGGAGTATCGATGGCGCTGAGCAATCGTCTGTGAATGACGTACTCAAGACCCTGATCAGTTAGCCTACATGGTAACACTGCAAGGCGCACAGAAATCACTGCACTGCAATGCACTGACCCGTAATGTCGAATAACGTCTGCCGTCTGAATTATTCAGTCATAATATTACCATCCTAATCCGCTGCCGAAGTGACAGAAATATATCCTGTTCAGGACTGTTTACCCACTTCATTCACTGGCGACACCTATTGTCAGTTTATGCAACCGCTCACCGTGTCTCCCATCATCGAAGCATTAACAAACGTACATGTCCACCCTCATCCTCATGTATACTTCATGAGATGGCCGACTTTTCTAATGCTCCTATAGCCTTCCAATAAGTCAACCAACTGACAATAGGTGTCGCCAGCATATAAAGTGGGTTAACGATAGTGTACGAGCTGTTTCTGTCGCTCCGTGGTCTCCTATTGGTTGTTTACTACCTTTCAGCAAGTCCATATCGTATCTTCTGTGCCTTTTAGGCAGGTTCGTAGGCCTACTTCCAATGTCGTCATTCTTCTCGTTGTCCAGCCATCTCCTTTAGCTTGCTGTAACCCAGTGGAGTAACAACCTTGCCGAAAGCCTTTGGACACTCTAAGCTTGTGGGTACTTACCAAAACTGCAGTTAGCTGAAAAAAGAGAGTACCGTATTAAACGTTATCATCAATAATCCATATAGTTTAAGTCACATCAAGAATTCAAGATAAAACAAGAATACAACCGAAATGTATTGGCCAATTTGGCCTGTCGCCTTTAGATTAGTTACATGCAGTCAGTGTAGATAAGAGAATTACACGATGAATGAAGAATCACGAACAGAGTACTAGGCTACAGTGTACATCATGCACAGTATAATAGTAAATACAGGCTTCTATGTTACCCTGATGAGTGTATTCAGTGATGAATAGTTCAATAGATAATATTCAAGTTAAACTGTCTGGATTTATAAAATGATAATAAAACGAAATGAATTGGTCTGTCGCCTATGCATGCTACTGCGAAACTGCCTACACACTACACAGTAATGTAATGGAGACTGTAGTCTGTAGTTCGTCAGAGATTTACTTCATTAGCTTGGCCATTCTAACTTTACTGTTCGTAAATGCATCCATCAAGTCATTCAAGTCATCCATCAAGTCATTCAATGGTTTTGCACATTCGTTTTCGATCGCAAGAAGAGTAAGACCACCAGCATGTCCTGTGAGATAGTCAATCCAAGATAAGTCTGTATGATTGTCAATTTGAAAGAAGGAACGCTCCGCATTGGCGACGGTGACTGGGAGAGTGGCAAATACCGCAAAGACAGTAATTCCGGCAATGATGAGAGCTCAGTATGAGTTTGAGTCTGTCCAACACAGTTTTGATGTTTAAAGCTCCGTTCTGAACTCACGTCTGAAGGACCGCACCTCTGACACAGCTTATTGCAGCAGAGACCTGGTATTAAGAAAACTAAACGCTGCAGAAATTTCTGTAGTTGAAAAGCTTGGGGCCCTTGGGACCTCTAGGCGAGTTGATTATAGTTCTTAGGGGAGAATATCCCCAAATTATATGACCCAAACACTTTCTCTGGCGTCTTCTGATTGTTTATATTAGGGATCTTTCATCGTCTACCATTTGTAGCATCTTTTCATTTGCCTTTCGTTCTATCCAGCCGACCCTCTCTATCCTTCACCGTATCGTACAGACATAGGCCTACACAAATGCGTACGCTGTAGGACATTGCTGTAATCTATCTATTTAATCTATAGCTCCGTTAATTTAATGTGCAAGATGGTCGCAAATGTATAATAGCATCTGTAATGTTTGAAACTAAGTATGGTCCAATGCAACTTTTCAGGTATTGCTCTATCATTGCTGGTAGGCCTACCCCTTATTTTTGTTTAACCACAAACGTTTACTTTTACTTGACCATAGTCCATAGACTTTTACTTTTACTTGACCCTAATCTTGTCTCATACGTTTCTTGTCCTGCCTCCTCTTTATTATTCGTAAATATTTCGTAACTTAATTTTCCTCACTTAACCTATCTTTACTCACTTTGCTATACCTTGCCTCTCCTTGCATCAGTTGTCTTACTTCTGCCTTATATACGCTCCTTTGACTTACCTAGCCATGTCCTAATTTACCTTATACCTAAGCTGTGTCATCTCTCCCAAGTTTACAATACCTAACCTTAATTGACCTTATCACCTTTTGATAACTTACCTTACGTTATTTTGTCTTACCTTACCTTTCTTTACTTTCCTGTCCTCACTTTACCTTACCCTGCCTTAGCTTGACTCTTATTATCGTATCATTGTTTTACCCTATCTTACCCTTGTCTTACCGTATACCTTATCATTGTTTTACCTGACCTCATCTGTCCTGACCATAGAACGAAAATTCGTGACTTCAGGCTTTAATATTCGTAAATATTAGGTTTTTGAATATTCGTAAATATTCGTGAATATTAGGTTTTCTTAATATTCGTAAATATTCGTAAATATTCGTTGATGAAGTCGGTTTTTGCTTTGTTTAAGACTACTAATTAAGAACAAGTGCGGTGATTTTGCAGCGCTATTCTTAGTGCTCAGCTACTTAGAAGCTTAGGCTTCCCAGTTCCTACCCAACTACCCAAATCTTGCCCCCACGCACTCTCTCTCTCTCTCTCTCTCTCTCTCTCTCTCTCTCTCTCTCTCTCTCTCTCTCTCTCTCTCTCAATCTGAAATCCCTCCACCAGTAATTCTATATTATTTGAAGCTATGTTGTTTACGCCAGCATATCAATGATGCGTTAAGCCGTTAAATGAGCTCGCCCGGTCTGCTGACGGATAGCAAGACATCTCAGTGGAGGAATCTTGGACGGATAGGGGATGGAACCTGAGTCATAGTCGTTGATCTACATGTACATTAGTTTCACATTGCTGGTATTGGCGCCAAATACCTACATGTAGCTACGCCGCTCAGTATAATGTCAAGTATGATTTTACCCACCATATAGGTCTGTACTTGGCTGAGTAACTGTAATATGTGACTGTTCTTATGCATATTTTTGGCAATGATTTAAAAAAAATTAATCCCGGAATTTGAATAATTAAAAATAAAAAAATTAATATTCTTAATATTCGTTGGCCAGTTTTAATATTCGTCAATATTCGTCAATTTATAAAAATCTTAATATTCGTAATATGCGCATACTCGTTCTATGGTCCTGACCTTAAGTTCTAACGTGCAATGCCCATGTTTACAGGCGGTGGATGAAATCGTCGACGAATCGTTACCTGACGGCCCTAGCCATCTACGACACGCTCTACCTGATCTTCGCCCTGACGATGAGTTTCCACCACTACCCCACCATATCCGGACAGACCGTCTACGTCCTCTACCGCGCCTACCTCGGTCGGACCCTCACGAACATCTGCAGCAACACGGGCATCTGGTTGACGGTGACCTTCACGGTCGAGCGATTCATCGTCGTCTGCTGCCCCATGAAGGGCAAGGTCTGGTGCACCCCGGCCAGGGCCAAACACACCCTCGTCGCCGTCTGTCTCGCCGCCACCCTCGTGACCCTCCCGGAGTTCTTCTCACGCACCGTCGAGGCCAAGCTGGATCCGGCCACGAACGTCACCATCCTGACGGAGTCGCTGACGGAGTTCGGTAAACGACCGGTCTACCTGTTCGGGTACCAGTACGCCAACCAGGCTCTCTTCACTTTCCTGCCTCTCATGCTTCTGTCCATCTTCAACAGCCTTCTGATGCGCGCCGTCATAACTGCGGCCAAGCAGAGGGACCTGATGACAAACTCACGCACCTGTTACCCATCGGTAAACGCACGAAGCGGCAGCGGCAGCAGCCAGCCTCCTCAGGACCAGCACCGCATCACTCTGATGCTCATCTGCGTCGTCATCGTCTTCATCACCTGTCAGCTTCCGTCGGCCGTTGCCATCCTCTATGCCAACTTCGTGCGCAGCAGCATGACCCCCGAGGACCTCAAGATCGTCCTCATATCCAACAACGTCTTCAACCTTCTCGTCATGATCAACAGCGCGGTCAACTTCATCTTCTATTCAGCGTTCAGCTCGCGCTTTCGAGCAACCTTCCGACGGGTCTTCTGCCGCCGTTGTATGCCCTCCGATGCCTCCTACTCCTACCCCGACGTTGTGTCGATCCATCAGGGGCCCCGCAGCATGACCGCCTCACCCCACGGCGCGTCCTCAGTCAATCCCTCGCCTCGTGTAGCTACCCCGCGCAGTGTTGGATCACGTGACGCTTCGCCGCGTACGGTCAGATCACGTGACGTGTCGCCGCTTAATAAAGGTTCACGTGATGTCTCTCCACGTAATAGCTGTCCACGTGACGTTGTTACTCATGCACGTTTTGCTGACGCTCTCACAGTTACCCGCGATTTCGTCTGAGATGATGGAGAGCTCGTTTCCAATACCGACCAATGGGAACAGGTGTGAGTCATGATCGTAGGCGGATCAACATGTTGATTGTAGGCGGAGCAACATACCGAGACCTCCAATCGTCGTAAGACATGATGTTTGATAACAGACGTGAGTCACTGTTGTGGGCGGATCACTTCGAGCCGACCAATCAGCGTAAGCAGCGTAGGCCAGTGACGTTGGTGACAGACGTGAATTATGTTTTGTAGGCGGAGCACAATATTGAATGAGATTTTTAAACTGTTTACTACAGTTCATCAGAAAAAGACAAACTATTTATAACAGTAACCAATGAGGTTGCAACAGTTCTTGCCTTCCATTGAATAAATCCTGTTGAAGGCGGAGCTAATCAGAGAAGCAGCAAATGACGTTTCAAGACAATCAAATGCATCTCTACAATTAGCCAATAGACATGACGTGTCGTCTTTAGATCAGCTTTGATTGGTCAGTTCACTGTAAAAACTAGCAAATGGCTAATCAGTACTCGAACCACTCCATTTGGTGGCTACACATAGGATGGGTCAGGCAATAGCTACCGAGTGACTTTAGTTTAGGCTCGATGATATATGTCTGTTTCCTTGTAGGCTACGTGCCTGTTTCAAAATTTCTGCCGTTAGAATAAAGTTCATTGTATAATTATGCTAGTCTAGTAATTATACATCAAAATATATTGCTTCCAATGTCTCATAATAGTCTCTACAAGACTGCAACATCTTAGAATGATTTAAACCAAAATCAACTCATCGTAAAGGCTCTTTTTCTCCTAATAGTCAACTCAACCTAGTAAATGAGATTATTGTCTATTAGATGTTTGCCCGTCTTAAGACGGTTGAAAAGAATTTGAAAAATTATCCCGCGGACCGCTTGTTGGACAGCACGGCAATTACAGACTATCGCGGAAATTTGAATCTACGCATCGGTTTAAACGCAACGCCACCTACTGAAATGAAATGAGTCAAATCCATGTTCTTAACGGGTAGTGCTATAGCATCGCTATAGCATCGCCACCTCCATCGCCACCTCCTGAAATGAAATGAGTCCAGTTTATTACGATCTTCATAGCGAAACGAAATGAGTCTATAGCGTAACAGAAAAGTTGACTTCAGGACTTCATGACATTTCTCTTCTATTATATTATAGAAAATATAATGTACATAAAAATCGAGAAAAATTTATTACACGAGAATACTGATGTGTCCTTTAAAGTTAAACCACAGATTGTCTTGAATATCTAGCTTCAATTCTCCTATATTTATCATACGGAAGGCCCACACTACTCGCTATAATAGCCTATTCTAAATGACAGTCGTATCAAGTGTCAGAGACATCTTACGTGGACGACAAACATCCCTTACATTTCGAATTGTGCATTCGCATTTTACATCATCCGTGGTTAAACTTTAAAGAACACACAATTGTTCTCGTATCCCAGCTTGATGAGCGCCAAACGAATTTAGATGTAAATTTAAGGAAGGGAACCAGTTCCATCTTGTCTATATGCAGCCGCGACGCTTAGCCTAGTATTGTGTTTTCAAACAGTTCTGAAGTTCAGTAGGCCTATCGTCCTAAACCAGCAGTTTTATCGTCTGTTAACTTAAAATCATATGAATTAGATCCACTACCCCATTTTATCATTAATGACATTTTGGATGATCTTGCCCCTTTCTTGGTATATCTGTTTAATAGGTCGCTCTCTGAAGGCTGCATTCCTCCCTCGCAGAAGCGGGCCCTTGTCTTTCCTTCGCTCAAAAAGCCCAACCTTGACACCAACCTTTGCAATAATTACCGGCCTATCTCAAATCTATCCTTTCTCTCTAAGACTCTAGAACGTCTTGTCTCTCTCCAGTTTCTCCCTTATCTTGATCAATCTGGTCTACTTCCTACTAACCAGTCTGGCTTTAGGGCTAACCATTCCACCGAGACTGCCTATAGCAGCTTTCCCTACTTTCTGAAATCTATTCTGCTGTTGATAGGTCTGAACTGACTCTTCTGGCTCTCTGTGATGTCTCAGCAGCTTTTGATATGGTTGATCATGAGATTCTTCTTCAGCGTCTTGAGACCTCTTATGGGCTTAATGGCCTCCCCCTTTGTTGGTTTCGCTCATACCTATCTGAACGAACCCAAATGATTGTTACTGGTGACTCCAGAACCCAATGGGTCCACGTTAAACTGGGTGTCCCTCAAGGCTCCGTTCTCGGCCCTCTCTTATTTATTTTATATACGGCTGACATCTCCTCTCTTTTTCCGATCTGTGGTGCTGCTGGTCATCTCTTCGCTGATGATGTGCAAGCATTTGTTCATGGTCCTTCGTCATCGCAGTTGCTTTTGGTCGGGAGTATTCAATCTCTCTCTAATCATCTCCACTTTTGGATGTCATCTAATCGCCTCTCCCTTAATGCTTCTAAGACTCAATTCATCTGGTTTGGTACCCCTCAGCAGCTCCATAAACTTGATTTTGCTCTCCTCTCTGAAAAGTTTCCACTCTTCTCTTTCTCGTCAAGTGTACGTGATCTGGGTGTTACCCTTGATAGTTCACTTACCTTTACCGATCACATCAGGAGCGGCGCCAGGATGTCAGGTTTGGGGGGGCTAAAACCCCAAGTTCTTCCCTTTTGCCCCTCCTCCCGGGCATTGGCAGTGATTTTCCACTTTTCGTTGGGGGGACTGAGCCCACCCTAGCCAATGCTGGCGCCGCCACTGATCACATCTCTAATCTCTCACGCTCCTCCTATTTTCACTTAAGGCGTCTCAGGGTCATTCGTCGTTCTGTCTCCTCCTCCATATTCACAACTTTAGTTCATGCTTTTGTATTTTCTCGGATTGACTACTGCAATTCCCTTCTTGTTGGTCTTCCTAAGATTCGTCTCTCTCCTCTTCAGTCGGTCCTCAACACAGCTGCTAGACTTATAGCGCGCCTTCCCAGGTACTCTCACATCTCTTCCTTTATGTTTGATGAACTTCATTGGCTCCCTCTGCATGCTCGCATACAATTTAAAATCCTCTCTCTGATCTTCAAGGCTCAGAGGGGTCTTGCCCCGCAATATCTGGTTGGCGTACTACTTCGGCCTCACTCAGCTTCCTCCCACCGTCCACTTCGTTCCTGCAATAGACTTGACCTCTTGGTTCCCCGTAGTAGAACTGCTATGGCTCAGGCTCGTTCCTTTGCTTCAATTGGTTCCTCTCTTTGAATGCTCTTTCTCCTTCTGTTCGCTCTAAAATGCTCTCTGGCAGTCTCTCTTCTTCATTCGCTTTTCTCAAAACCTGTTTATTTTCGCGGGGCTTAGCACACTGGGAGCGCTTCTGAACGGTTCACCCTACGAGAGGCGCTTTACAAATGCTTAAATACGATACGATACGATAGTTGCTGGCACTGGCTGTTGACGACAACTTTGTAGTTTCTTTGTATTTTCTTTGCAATGCTTCGATTATCTTTGGCATTTCACCATCGACTTTTCTGTTGGTAGGCTCTCGCCCCTCGTCATTTGGCTGCAAACGTTCAGTCCCTAGGCTAATATACGTCAATGATAACAGGTCGTGCAGATAACAATAACAACCTTAGACAAATCGTAATATATTGCGTAATCGGAAATCGTTTCCAAGGTGTCTAAGGAGACCATTGCATTAGACATTTTATGTAGGCGTACGTCGAACGTACTTCACTTATTCTCTGATATCACTATAAGTTTCGTTTCCAAATTTATAGTCTTAGCTAGGTACATCTGAAAATCTTAATTGCAAACTCTAAATATCTAAAGCGTCACTTGAAAGCTAAGAGAATGCAGCGCACCAGCTCACAGACGAACGCTGCGTCGAGTCAGAGTGGTTGTCCTGAGAATTCTCAAATGGAGATCCAAGTCTGGTTGCCAGAGAGAGGAGAGGAGGCAAAGGAGTGGCTAAAACGGGTTTCGTTTAGGTCGAGAAAGATTGGAAGGTGAATGGATGAGTCAGGGTAGGAATTCTTGGAGAGGTGAGACTTTAGTTTGGAGTGAAAATAATATTGGTGAAATGACGGTGTTAAAATCATAGGCCCTTCTAGTAATGAAATAGAGCATCCTTTTAAAACGAATAAAATTTAATATCCTTTACTTGTTGACGTAGTGTTCTAAAATGCAAGGTTTTAAGAAACTGTAACAACATTAACAAGAATTTCAATAATTAGGCCTATATTGCGTCGTCTGAAATCATTTTTAAGGTGTTTAAAGAGACCATTGTATTATGCAAGGGTACGTCGAAATTTTAACTTGCTATTCTCTGATATTAGGCCTATTAGTTGTGAAATTTTAGTTTTTAGTAATGTTTATTTAACGACGCTTCATAACATAGATGATCAGTGTTCTTTCTTAGTTTTAGAAAAGTTATCGCAAAATAGTCGCTTACCTAGGCCTATAAGCATGAAGTTATGGCGTCAAAATCATGTTGAAACAAAATATCTCTTCGAAAACGAATAAAACCCTTTACTCGTTCGTGTAGAGATCTGGAACGCAATTATTTTCTGAGAAATTTATTTAGTCATCATATACGACAGACTCATTATGATAATACATCTTATCTTTAATGCTCAATTTTCCGGAGTGGAATCCTCTGCTATTGATCGAATTAACTCTTGCATCTGCCGCACGATGTCGACAGCGGCGTCTATTTATGTAGCGCATATAAAACGAGCGCCTCTGCCCCAATCGCCATTTATTTTCCTTATTTTCATCTGATCTGAGGCATATAGCGATCGAAAGCGTCCTCCATAATTTCGGTCCCGGCTTATGCGTCTATTTACTATTTAGATGTATATGCAGATAATTTGCGTGGATGTTCTGGACATGCCATTAAGCAGATAGCGTCATTCGGACGAGTATTTGGACCGCCGAGGATTGAACAGGCTACACACCGGCTTACTCACCAATCGCCCGCTTTAATAGTCATCCAGCAAACAATTAATGGCCACGCGGAACGCAGAACGGACACGAAATTGTCGATTTATTGTACGCCGCCATTTGCAGCGTTCGAGAAGAGTCGTCTCATTTTGGTCTGTATACTGTACGCGGGAGGATATATGATCGTCGATGGTAGAGGCGACACGACAGACATATTAAGGCTCGGATGCAGCGCCATCTGGGTTTATTTTTCGATTATGTTTCAAGGACTCGTTGTCGTAATCGTAAACTTGGAGACTGTTAAGGTGGCGCCCAAAAAATCGAAGCGCAGGGTTCCAGTTTACTTACGAACGCTGCGTCAAGTGAGAGCGGTTGTTACAAAGATACCCGAAATTACATGACCGGTTTATTCCACAAGCGGACAGCCTCACACGCAGATCGTTTATAATAAGAATGTTATACTCTGTATAAATATATGTACACCAAAATGCGGATATGCAATTGGTTCAATAAAGAATATACTTAGGCTACTTACTTACTTACTTACCAAGTGAATAATAAATTTGTTCGCCAGAAGACCAGACAGAAAAGGAGACATATGGGGTTGTAAGGGTGGATTGTGTTTAGGTTGAAGGGGGGTATAACGGGTTCGTTAGTTGTTGCTAACCGATGCTGTTTCATAACAAATAATAACCTAATGATCAACATCGCCCTCTTTCAAGGACTTCATCCAGGCTTGGAACCAGAACTTCCAGAGTTCGGGCAGTGTCGTAGTTAAACGGATTGAGGATAGCCAGAGACTGAGATTTACGTGCTGGCAAGAGAAACGGACGAAATGATTAATGCCGAAATTAATGGTGAATCGTAATAGTAATCTCGAGATTTCTACAGCGCCCCAACATACTAAGTTTATTCTCGATGCTACTACAATCAATGCTCTCCTTTGAAACCGCTGACCTTTTCCTATCCAGGCTATCCTATGTCCCGTGGGGCGAACCATTTTGCATGGATATATGAGGAAATTGGGACTGGCACTGCCAGAGTAGGCCTACGAGCAGTGGCGGAGTTTACAACAGACAAGGTTTGTGCTGCATGATTTATACATGAGCGACTTCCGGTCTGGTAGCTAAGCAACGGCAGAGAAGGAGTATCCTACTGTAACATGGGCTCTGTTGAGATACAGGATTTCATCGGATGCTTGAACCATCATCATCACATATTCGTTTATTTCAAGAAAAATCAAGTTGACACAGCCGCAACTTCAACAAGCAATAGTGCATTATGCGGAATATTCTGAGGAGGCTAGCCAGCGTAGCCTAATATTGTGGGCTTCACAATACTGTCAGTAAATGTTCTTATACAGCATTGTAGGCTATATGTTCCATGTTCAGCAGGAAGAAATCAATGAAATTGCACAAGAGACTTACCTTGCACTAGTCTTGCTAATGATGGCCATACTGATTGCACACACCCTGTAATAGGCAAATGCGCTTGTCAGATGCAAATAAAGGCTCTTACTTTTCAGAAGACAGCAGCAGACGAACATTTACTAAAAATTATAAAGTTGTCCTTGGACACCTTTAAAATGGTGTGATTTATGCTTTATTAACTGGTCAACTGCCCGAAATCGCCACTGAACTCTGTCATAGCAACAATTACTCTTCGTTTAATATTTTCAAACTGACAATTACGCAGTGTGATTACAAATCAGGATGAACGGATGATTCCCCCATGTAATAATAATAATAATAATAATAATAATAATAATAATAATAATAATAATAATAATAATAATAATAATAATAATAATCTAATATTATAAGTCTTAGTCTGTTTACGATGTCCTTCCGTATGTATGTATGTATGTATGTATGTTTGCTTGTCCGGCTAAAGGCTCCGAAACGGAACGGTTTAGCGATTTGAAAAAATTTACAAAACATTATTACGCAACGTCTAGGTCAACGCGACTATTTTCAGTTCGCAATTTTATTTAAACGCCGATATATGGCCATTTTAAATTTCAAACTTTTCGACGAGGCTATATCTCAATACCGGTCTCTTACACATGGCCATAGTAAGGCCATTTGGTCACGTCACGCATGTTAATTAAATATGCAATCTTACGTCATACGTAGCATATAGGTCAACGCTCTGATTCGCAACCAATCACGTTGACCGTTGATTTAACATCAGAAGTGGGGACCACGGGAGAATTTCTAGGTCATCGGACTTAAAGATTCGCCAATGCAACACTTTAGCGATACGAAATTTTTAACGAACGTTTTCATTTGAATTTCTATAGATCTCAACCCAACTATATTTCAACTCAAAATAATTTACTTTAAATTCCGATATTTGGACATTTTAAGTTTCGATGTGGTCATAGTTTCAATGCCATTGAATTCTGGCAAATGCATGGGAGTATATGTTACATAGAGTTGTAATTAAACAAATTTCAAGCCAGCGCGTAAATTCGCCAGAGGGACACACGACAAATTTTCACATCGTTAAATTCAAATTCACAGGCGTTGACGAAGATGTCGTTAAATTCAAATACACGGGCGCTGAGGAAAACCCGGGCGAACGCCGGGGTAAAAACTGCTAGTAATAATAATAATAATAATAATATAATATCTTTTTTTAATAAGCGCCTGACAAACGCACTGCGCTGTACATTTACATGTTATGCAATTTAAATCTTAACTTCTAACAGAACAGACAGCCTGCAATACAACGGCGCTAATAGCAGCCTACAAAGCATATCCGCCCAACGGGGGCTCGAACTCGGTACCTCTCGGTCTCTGTGCCAGATGTTATCCAATGCGCTATCGCTACTGTATCATGTATGTGCGTTATACCTTACGAACGGTGAGAACTGTGACAGTCCCAGCCTGGATAAAGGAGGAGGGCGACACTAATGTCACACAGCGTCGTTAAAACTGAAACTACTACACAATGGCCACCCTATACTACATGAATGCGCGGCATGCCATACGAACGGTGAGAATTGGTTAAATAAATTTCTGTCGACGTCACCCCCTCTGTTGCATATAATGATCAATCAATAGTAATAATAACGGAACTGAACGCGCGTAGTTCTACTATATAATATGCGGCTAGCCTATAGGTCTACTAGATTTGTAGGCCTTACTATCTAAATATGCAGCTATATATAGGCCTACTATATATATACGTAGCCTACTATATAATGGCTAAACGGGCAAGCTTATAGAATCGGAGCTGAAGGATATAGGCCTATAGTGCGTAAGTTTACTGGCGTCGTGAGTGTCGGTTAGGGTGAGATTAGACGTCGTGGGGGTCGGTTAGGGTCAGGGTTAGGGTTAGTATCGTCATTAGAAACCTGGTACCTACCGCCCGGCGTTCGCGCAGCATGTCCAAAGATAGGCCTACTGTATAATTCTTCGGCCCACGATACTAAAAGTTTGCCGCTATACGAATGCGATACACAAAATACGCTGTACACAAAAGCTCTCGAGGTCGATCGCCTACGAAATCCAACGCGATCGATTTTAAAATCGCCTTTTATTTTCAAATGAGAAGCTGTATGCCTATGTATGTATGTATGTATGTATGTATGTATGTATGTATGTATGTATGTATGTATGTATGTATGTATGTATGTATGTATGTATGTATGTATGTATGTAATGTATGTATTGTTTATTCGATCAAAATTTTGTTGTCAGAACGCAACAAGACAGTGACAATAATTTTTCAAGATGTAGGCCTAGCAGTTATGAAAACAGATTGTGGCTAGTAACGTCAGCTGTCTGTTATGACTAGTAAATGTTTTTAAACAACATATGAGACAAAAAGTTCTTATTGTCTTTGGCTGGAAGGGCGAATCGATGGGGTCTAGGTCGTAGGTTGTATCTGCTCTCCTGCCTAATCGAGCATAGCCGTCGGAGGACATGTTTCGGGTCGCTGATAATTGCCCGGAACAGCACGTCGTCTGCTTCGCTGGCTATAGAGTCTGCTGTCAGGCCGGGCCGTCCGGAGGAAGGAACCCAGCCCTCTTCACCCTCTGGATGAACTTCTCCATTCGATCCCGCTCCTCTCCGTTCATGTAACCCCACCAGGCCGGGGACGCATACATCAGCCGGGCCACCGTTGTGGCACGCGCCACCTCGAATAGGGCCTGTCTAGGCATGCCATGCTTCTTCTTTGTTTCTCCTCCGTCAGGCCAAGGCCAACGATGAGTCCTCAACTTGTCGTCTCCAGAGTTCTCTGTCCTTGATTTTTTCCTTTGCTTCTGCAATGTTCATCGTCATTCTCTCCAGATCCTGTCGTATATTTATGCATGCCATGCACGCGTAGAATTCGCAAGGCATACAAGGAGGAGGAACAGAAAGCCAGGATCCGGTCGACATGGTCGGTTACTGTTAGTTTTTCTAACTCTGCACCTGGTGTCACCATTCATTGCCAATTCAGTCTCTTTTTTGCTCAATCAATAGGCCTACTTATTTAATTCGGTGGGTCAACAATAACAGTGGAAGAGGAGTGTCATCACCGCGGTCGCAAAGGCGATTTTCAGCCCATCTCAATCACGTCGATTTGATGGAGAAATTAATGGCTAGACATTTGTACAATCCAATGCTGAAATCGGGAGCTGAAGGATAGTGCGTAAGTTCAGTGGCGGCGCCAGAATTTCAGGTTTGGGGGGCTAAAGCTAAAAAAAACTATGGTAAGTTATTCCCGTTGGGATGTGACCTTTTTTTGCTTAAAACCTTTCTGGGGGGGCTGAAGCAGTTAAATAGCCCCCCCTGCGCCGCCACTGCGTAAGTTTACTGGCGTCATGAGTGTCGATTAGGGCCAGGTTAGTAAGTAAGCAAGTGGCTTCTTTTTATTAAACGCTGGAAATCGCACGGCGCTGTACCTACCTACATACAAAGTTATTCAATAATACATAGGCGGCTAGCCTATATCAAATAGTAGCAGAAAATTAAGTAAATAGTAATTAAACTAAAAACACTGTGGTCTATCTGTACAACATCCTATCCAGGAAACCGCGCCTGTGGAGGGAATCGAATCTAGAAAGAACACGGTCATGTGAGCGTGGGCGCCGATCGTGACCAGTATATCGAGTGTAGGCCTAGTATAGGTAATGGAGGATATGTCCTGGATTATTTAAGATATTTCTAAACTGGTCTTGATAGGCTTTTTTACAGAGTTCCTCAACAGTATAGAAAGATGTGGGTAGGAAGCCATAGCGTACCAGCTTACGCCTTACGGACCACAGCACTTAAAGGTAGAGAGAGAGTCAAATTATGCATCTTAATACGACGCAGATATATGTTAGACAAAAACTGCCACTATAATCACTGTTTGGATCTAAAATAGGAAATATTTTATCCTGTCGACGTGAACGGCCTTTGATGCTATTATGATGTCATAAACGACATTAACCTACAGAAAATTTCGCTAAACACTGAATTTGTATTACAAGCTGTCTGTTCTGTTAGTAGTTAACTAGTTAAGATTGTTTCAATTGCATAACATGTAAATGTACAGCGCAGTGCGTTTGTCAGGCGCTAAATTAAAGAAAAGATATTATTATTATTATTATTACTATTATTATTATTATTATTATTAGTTGCTCTCCTTAGACACCTTTGAAACAGAATCTACCTGGTCTATACATATTCGTTAAATGGCGAATTTTATAAATGCTTTGCAACTCTAGGTCTAATTGTCGAAAACAGCGAGGTCACAAGAGCGTCTGTATCTATTAATGTCAGAGATGACGGCGATAATTATTATGATTAACGGGTTTGAGGGAAAGAATTAAACCAAGGTTCTTGGGGTGCGTTTAAGCTTTAGTGATGATCGATGGGAGTACTGTAGGCCTATGCAGTGGCGGAGCGTGGATTTTTCAAAGGTGGTGCGAAGGCGTAAGGCGACAGGTCTGTCCAGTAGTCTAGTGAAATTTTGTCTGTGTTTTGTATGATAGTAGTTAGCAGTAGCCTTAGCAATTAGTAGCCTAGTATAAAACACAGTACCAGATGACGCAGATCAGCTGCTGTTCAATCATTCCTTCGCCATCGGCCGTTTCGCGTCCAAATTGAAACAAGCAATAGTCAAGTCACTCCCTAAGAAAGCTGGATCCGAGTAATTGTTACCAGCCAACTTCGGACCGGTCTGAAATCTAACGTTTGTGTCAAAAGTACTTGAGCGTATTTCCAACCATCAACTGACAGAGTACCTGTCTGAATCTTGCCTTCTTCCTCGGTTTCAATCTGCCTGTATGCAGTCGTGGCCATTCCACCGAGACTGCGCTCCTTAAAGTGGTCGTTTTACCAACTGCGTCGTATTAAAACCATCTGCAGATTTATTCCAACCTCAACCGTCGTCATCTTGGCCAACAGCTTTATTGTCTCCATGGTTGACTACTGCAGCAGCATGCTGGCGGGTCTGCCGACTTGTCAGCTAGAGCGGATACAGTGAGTGTTCAGCTCTACTGCACGCCTCATAAGTCTCATATGGTCGGACACCATCCGATCATGTCACCGATCTGCTGCGCAATAACCTACACTGGCTGTGTGTCCCTCAGCGGATCACTTACAAACTGTGCTTGATTACTTACAAAGCAACGAATAACCTCACGCCAGACTACATCTCGGACTTCTGCATTAGGTATACCAGACAACCGACTACGATCCTCATAGAAAAATCTGCTACAAGTCCCTCGGTCTGCAACGAGGTTTGGCGACTGTTCCTTCTCTGTCTCATGACCCACTGCATGGGACAGTCTTCCAGACCATGTGAAGAAATGCACCATCTACTGAGACATTTAAATCACAGCTCAAGACTTATCTTTTAAACAATCTCTTGACTGCCATCAACTTTTTGAACACATGTAATTTCCTTCGGCCTCGGCCTATGTATACAGCGCTATGCAAATCGTCTTGTTATTATTATTACTTGTGTCACTGTGTACTGTGGACTTAAAGTAGACCTAATAATAATAATAATAATAATAATAATAATAATAATAATAATAATAATAATAATAATAATAATAATAATAATAATAATAATAATAATAATAATAATAATAATAATAATAATAACAATAATAATAATAGAGATTCTAGTGCCGTATAGTTCGTAAGCAGTCGATGACTCGAAGCAACGATTCAGAAGCACTTTGAGGAGCAGGGTTAGTGACCTACTTTTAGCATTAGCAATAATTATTTAGGTATTTTTCTTGAAACTAGAAAGTTGAAATAAATGTGGCGTTTTTGCCAGGGACCACCCTCGGTTTTCTGGGTCTCCCCGTTTTGGACCACCCTCCTTAGGCTGCGGACGGCTTGGTTCTTTGCCCGTGGTGTATTGGCCTTGGCACCCTAGGCTTGGCAACACTAGGCTTGGCGACCTTAGGCTTGGCACACTAGGCTTGGCGACCTTAGGCTTGGCACACTAGGCTTGGCAACTCAGCCCTTGGTTCCTGATAGGCTTGGCGACCTTAGGCGTTTCCGAAACAGAGGAAGAGAAAGGCTGAGGAGCTGAAGACGCAATTCATGCGGAAGATGGTTCCAACTGGAGGGACCGACATAAGCAAAGCTTCTGGATTGAGCAGTTGCACCACGCATGCGAGGGACAACCAGAAGGCCTCTGGTGGCACAAAACGTTATTGTCATTGCGATCATTGGCGTCATTACCTAGGCTATTAATTTTGGTGTGGCACTGAGAAATTTAGGAGATTTACATTAGGCCAACAACATTGCATTACATTAGACCTACTTTACATTACACTACATTGTCATGTAGGCCTACGCTGTGCAAGTCGGCCATCATAGGCCTACTGGTCAACAAAGTCCAATGAATAATAATAAAAAGAGACCAGCAACGACATGAAACTGATTCGCTTCCTGCAGCGTCTTTTGTAAACCTAATTCCAGTGATGGGCACAATTCTATTTTGAAAATAGAAAATACTATTTTATTTTCTATTTTGAAAATACTTTTGAAAAGTATTTTGTAAAAGTATTTTCAAAATAGTTTTAAAAAGTATTTTGGAGAATTCAAAATACTTTTCCAAAATATTTTCCAAAATACTTTTCTGAAGTACTTTTCAGAAATAAATCTTACAAAACTTCTGCCAAAATTATTATTTTAATGTAAAAATGCTTAATTAATACTATTCTGGCCACATCAACTTGTGATACTTGCGAGTTTGTTGTATCAGGTTATATATCAGGGTTCTCTGTTTGGTCTTCTTTTCTTTGCATTATATATCATTGCATTAAATATTTACATACCTATATCAAGAACTGTTCTTGGTGAACGAGCGTTTGACATTGCTAGACCTTCATTTTGGAACTCCCTTCCTGTGTATGTGCGCTCTGATCCGTGGCTTGTGTTTATTTCGTTCTCAACTTAAAACTTATCTCTTTGAAACCGTTTATCCACCATCATAGGCTGCCTATCTGTCTTAATGTTAAGGACTGATCTTCTGGATATTGACCTGATTACGGCTTGATTTTGGTGTGCCATCGGTCTAGAATTCCTTGTGCATTGGACACCGGCACAATAGACGTTACTAATTGCAATTACAGTTATATCAATGCTTCAAGGCATTGATGGGGCGCGGTGGTGTAGGGGTATGTTCGGTGCCTTGCAGCCGGAGGGTTGCGGGTTCGAATCCACCTCAAGCCGCCGCGTAGGGACCCTGGGCATGTCCTTCACTCGCAATTGCTCATGCGCTTCGGCGTGAAACTCCGATTCAGTGTCCGCGCTGTAGTCGGGAGCGCCTCTGAGTAGAAATCTTGAAGGGGCGCTATAACAAGTGCTCATACATACATACATACATACATACATACATACATACATACATACATACATACATACATACATACATACATACATACATACATACATACATTAGAAACTACAGATCACTGTCAAGCACACTAATGCGATGTAACGGTACACACTAGTGAGTAGCAATAAAAATAGAAACTGTTGATCTCGCAAAAGTATTTTGAAAAACTATTTTCAAAAGTATTTTCAAAATACTATTTTATTTTGTATTTAAAATACTTTCGGAAAGTATTTTGTAAAAGTATTTTCAAAATACTTTTGAAAAGTATTTTATTTTGTATTTCATAATACTTTTGAAAAGTATTTTGCCCATCACTGCCTAATTCGTAAAGCACTGTTTGTGTGTTGAAATTTCCAATGGATGCTAAATTAAAGGAACTGATGCAGTTATCTAGCGAACCCTTCAAAATGTTTCTCATTAAAAATCTGCTACCTCCATCTGGCGAATGAGAGCAAGATAACAAGCTCAAGCTCAAACTATTCCATCTTAACTGCATTTAAACTCTCTGTGGGCTTCTGCTAATAGCCTAACCTTACCTTAAATAACTCCAAATCTAAAGAAATTATCATTTTCCACCCTCGACACCAATTCGACCCTCCCCTCCATTACCTAGTATTACCTGAGTTAAAACTTTGAAGACACTGGGTGTCATACTTCAAGATAATCTCAAACTCACATCCCATATAGGGCCTAGACCACCTCACAGCAACAGTACTTGCTCTATGCTATTAGAAAACTCAAAACCCATGGCTTTTCTTCCTCATCCATGCATAAAGTAGGCCTAACCAAAGCCACTACCAATGCTAAACTTTTATATATATGCCTCCCTATCATGGTTGGGGTTTTACCCTGGCTTCCGATAAAGAACGCCTGGAAAAACTCACAAAAAGAGCAAAACGGCTAGGTTACCTAGAACAATACTTTCTAACAGTCTCTGAACTTGCTAATATAGCCGATTATAAACTCCTTTCCTCCATATTACACAAGCATGTACTTTATTAACTCCTACCTCCACTCCGACCACTCTCCTTTTACCAATTAGCCTAAGACCTAAAGCACACAACCATATACTCTCTCACCCAAAGATAACTCAATTTACTCCCATATCCTTATATCCTAATATACAAATATTTACTTGATTACTTAAAATTTTCTAATATTTAACCCTTATACGGTAACCAGGGGGTAAAAAATAACCCTCAGTCTACTTTTTTTCGTACGCTTCTTTTGAATAAAACAAAAAAGACTTTTGCTTTTGTGACTTTTCCTAGATATGTTTTTTCTTCACAATGTCGTTTTCAGCTGTGCCACATTGCGCTGCCACCTAGCGGCAGACTACTATGAAGAATAAGGTTTTATATTCCGGTACTGGATAAATCATTTCTGCACTATGTATTTGTAAACATAGTAGTTGATAGAACTGAATTGTTGGAGATATGTGGTTGTTGTATTTTTGCATATGAATTAGTCATTCTTTGCTGTGTGATTTCCATTTCCTGTTGCATTATATTATTGTAGTTTACGTACTTTTGCATAAAACTATCGAAAGAAACCGATAGAGTACAGGGCCAAACCGATAGAGTACGAGGCAAACCGATAGAGTACGAGGCAAACCGATAGAGTACAGGCCAAACCGATAGATTACAGGCCCAACCGGTAGAGTACACCAAACCGATAGAGTACAGGCCAAACCGATAGAGTACAGGCCAAACCGATAGAGTACAGGCCAAACCGATAGAGTACGGGGCCAAACCGATAGAGTACAGGCCAAACCGATAGAGTACAGGCCAAACCGATAGAGTACAGGCCAAACCGATAGAGTACAGGAGTACAGATAAAACCGATAGAGTACAGGCCGATAGAGTACAAGGCCGAACCGATAGAGTACAGGCCAAACCGATAGAGTACAGGCCAAACCGATAGAGTACAGGCCAAACCGATAGAGTACAAGCCAAACCGATAGAGTACAGGCCAAACCGATAGAGTACAGGCCAAACCGATAGAGTACAGGCCAAACCGATAGAGTACAGGCCAAACCGATAGAGTACAGGCCAAAACCGATAGAGTACAGGCCAAACCGATAGAGTACAGGCCCAAACCGATAGAGTACAGGCCAAACCGATAGAGTACAGGCCAAACCGATAGAGTACAGGCCCAAACCGATAGAGTACAGGCCAAACCGATAGAGTACAGGCCAAACCGATAGAGTACAGGCCAAACCGATAGAGTACAGGCCAAACCGATAGAGTACAGGCCAAACCGATAGAGTACAGGCCAAACCGATAGAGTACAGGCCAAACCGATAGAGTACAGGCCAAACCGATAGAGTACAGGCCAAACCGATAGAGTACAGGCCAAACCGATAGAGTACAGGCCAAACCGATAGAGTACAGGCCAAACCGATAGAGTACAGGGCCAAACCGATAGAGTACAAGCCAAACCGATAGAGTACAGGGCCAAACCGATAGAGTACAGGCCAAACCGATAGAGTACAGGCCAAACCGATAGAGTACAGGGGCCAAACCGATAGAGTACAGGCCAAACCGATAGAGTACAGGCCAAACCGATAGAGTACAGGCCAAACCGATAGAGTACAGGCCAAACCGATAGAGTACAGGCCCAAACCGATAGAGTACAGGCCCAACCGATAGAGTACAGGCCAAACCGATAGAGTACAGGCCAAACCGATAGAGTACAGGCCAAACCGATAGAGTACAGGCCAAACCGATAGAGTACAGGCCAAACCGATAGAGTACAGGCCCAAACCGATAGAGTACACCGATAGAGTAAACCGATAGAGTACAGGCCAAACCGATAGAGTACAGGCCAAACCGATAGAGTACAGGCCAAACCGATAGAGTACAGGCCCAAACCGATAGAGTACAGGCCAAACCGATAGTACAGGCCAAACCGATAGAGTACAGGCCAAACCGATAGAGTACAGGCCAAACCGATAGAGTACAGGCCAAACCGATAGAGTACAGGCCAAACCGATAGAGTACAGGCCAAACCGATAGAGTACAGGGCCAAACCGATAGAGTACAGAGCCAAACCGATAGAGTACAGGGCCAAACCGATAGAGTACAGGCCAAACCGATAGAGTACAGGCCAAACCGATAGAGTACAGGCCCAAACCGATAGAGTACAGGCCAAACCGATAGAGTACAGGCCAAACCGATAGAGTACAGGCCAAACCGATAGAGTACAGGCCAAACCGATAGAGTACAGGCCAAACCGATAGAGTACAGGCCAAACCGATAGAGTACAGGCCAGAACCGATAGAGTACAGGCCAAACCGATAGAGTACAGGCCAAACCGATAGAGTACAGGCCAAACCGATAGAGTACAGGCCAAACCGATAGAGTACAGGCCAAACCGATAGAGTACAGGCCAAACCGATAGAGTACAGGCCAAACCGATAGAGTACAGGCCCAAACCGATAGAGTACAGGCCAAACCGATAGAGTACAGGCCCAAACCGATAGAGTACAGTACACCGATAGAGTACAGGCCAAACCGATAGAGTACAGGCCAAACCGATAGAGTACAGGCCAAACCGATAGAGTACAGGCCAAACCGATAGAGTACAGGCCAAACCGATAGAGTACAGGCCAAACCGATAGAGTACAGGCCAAACCGATAGAGTACAGGCCCAAACCGATAGAGTACAAGGCCAAACCGATAGAGTACAGGCCAAACCGATAGAGTACAGGCCAAACCGATAGAGTACAGGCCAAACCGATAGAGTACAGGCCAAACCGATAGAGTACAGGCCAAACCGATAGAGTACAGGCCAAACCGATAGAGTACAGGCCAAACCGATAGAGTACAGGCCAAACCGATAGAGTACAGGCCAAACCGATAGAGTACAGGCCAAACCGATAGAGTACAGGCCAAACCGATAGAGTACAGGCCAAACCGATAGAGTACAGGCCCAAACACCGATAGAAGTACAGGCCAAACCGATAGAGTACAGGCCAAACCGATAGAGTACAGGCCAAACCGATAGAGTACAGAGTAAACCGATAGAGTACAGGCCAAACCGATAGAGTACAGGCCAAACCGATAGAGTACAGGCCAAACCGATAGAGTACAGGCCAACCGATAGAGTACAGGCCAAACCGATAGAGTACAGGCCAAACCGATAGAGTACAGGCCAAACCGATAGAGTACAGGCCAAACCGATAGAAGTACAGGCCAAACCGATAGAGTACAGGCCAAACCGATAGAGTACAGGCCCAAACCGATAGAGTACAGGGCAAAACCGATAGAGTACAGGCCAAACCGATAGAGTACAGGCCAAACCGATAGAGTACAGGGCCAAACCGATAGAGTACAGGCCCAACCGATAGAGTACAGGCCAAACCGATAGAGTACAGGCCAAACCGATAGAGTACAGGCCAAACCGATAGAGTACAGGCCAAACCGATAGAGTACAGGCCAAACCGATAGAGTACAGGCCAAACCGATAGAGTACAGGCCAAACCGATAGAGTACAGGGCCAAACCGATAGAGTACAGGCCCAAACCGATAGAGTACAGGGCCAAACCGATAGAGTACAGGCCAAACCGATAGAGTACAGGCCAAACCGATAGAGTACAGGCCCAAACCGATAGAGTACAGGCCAAACCGATAGAGTACAGGCCCAAACCGATAGAGTACAGGCCAAACCGATAGAGTACAGGGCCAAACCGATAGAGTACAGGCCAAACCGATAGAGTACAGGCCAAACCGATAGAGTACAGGCCAAACCGATAGAGTACAGGCCAAAACCGATAGAGTACAGGCCAAACCGATAGAGTACAGGCCAAACCGATAGAGTACAGGCCAAACCGATAGAGTACAGGCCAAACCGATAGAGTACAGGCCAAACCGATAGAAGTACAGGCCCAAACCGATAGAGTACACAGCCAAACCGATAGAGTACAGGCCAAACCGATAGAGTACAGGCCAAACCGATAGAGTACAGGCCAAACCGATAGAGTACAGGCCAAACCGATAGAGTACCGATAGAGTACAGGCCAAACCGATAGAGTACAGGCCAAACCGATAGAGTACAGGCCAAACCGATAGAGTACAGGCCAAACCGATAGAGTACAGGCCAAACCGATAGAGTACAGGCCAAACCGATAGAGTACAAGCCAAACCGATAGAGTACAGGCCAAACCGATAGAGTACAGGCCAAACCGATAGAGTACAGGCCAAACCGATAGAGTACAGGCCCAAACCGATAAATTACAGGCCAAACCGATAGAGTACAGGGCCAAACCGATAGAGTACAGGCCAAAACCGATAGAGTACAGGCCAAACCGATAGAGTACAGGCCAAACCGATAGAGTACAGGGCCAAACCGATAGAGTACAAGCCAAACCGATAGAGTACAGGCCAAACCGATAGAGTACAGGCCAAACCGATAGAGTACAGAGGCCAAACCGATAGAGTACAGGCCAAACCGATAGAGTACAGGCCAAACCGATAGAGTACAGGCCAAACCGATAGAGTACAGGCAAAACCGATAGAGTACAGGCCAAACCGATAGAGTACAGGCCAAACCGATAGAGTACAAGCCAAACCGATAGAGTACAAGCCAAAACCGATAGAGTACAGGCCAAACCGATAGAGTACAGGCCAAACCGATAGAGTACAGGCCAAATAGATTAGAGTACAGGCCCAAACCGATAGAGTACAGGCCAAACCGATAGAGTACAGGCCAAACCGATAGAGTACAAGCCAAAACCGATAGAGTACATTAGCCAAAATGATAGTAGTACAGGCCAAACCGATAGAGTACAGGCCAAACCGATAGAGTACAGGCCAAACCGATAGAGTACAGGCCAAACCGATAGAGTACAGGGCCAAACCGATAGAGTACAGGCCAAACCGATAGAGTACAAGCCAAACCGATAGAGTACAGGCCAAACCGATAGAGTACAGGCCAAACCGATAGAGTACAGGCCAAACCGATAGAGTACAGGCCAAACCGATAGAGTACAGGCCAAACCGATAGAGTACAGGCCAAACCGATAGAGTACAGGCAAACCGATAGAGTACAGGCCAAACCGATAGAGTACAGGCCAAACCGATAGAGTACAGGCCAAACCGATAGAGTACAGGCCCCAACCGATAGAGTACAAGCCAAACCGATAGAGTACAGGCCAAACCGATAGAGTACAGGCCAAACCGATAGTAAAGGCCAAACCAATAGAGTACAGGCCAAACCGATAGAGTACAGGCCAAACCGATAGAGTACAGGCCCAAACCGATAGAGTACAGGCCAAACCGATAGAGTACAGGCCAAACCGATAGAGTACAGGCCAAACCGATAGAGTACAGGCCAAACCGATAGAGTACAGGCCAAACCGATAGAGTACAGGCCAAACCGATAGAGTACAGGCCAAACCGATAGAGTACAGCCAACACCGATAGAGTACAGGCCAAACCGATAGAGTACAGACCAAACCGATAGAGTACAGTACAGCCAAACCGATAGAGTACAAGCCAAACCGATAGAGTACAGGCCAAACCGATAGAGTACAGGCCATAACCGATAAAGTACAGGCCCAAACCGATAGAGTACAGGCCAAACCGACTGAGTTCATAAAGCCAAACCGATAGAGTACAGGCCAAACCGATAGAGTACAGTTCAAACCGCATAGAGTACTGCCAAACCGATAGAGTACAGGCAAACCGATAGAGTACAGGCCAAACCGATAGAGTACAGGCCAAACCGATAGAGTACAGGCCAAACCGATAGAGTACAGGCCAAACCGATAGAGTACAGGCCAAACCGATAGAGTACAGGCCAAACCCGATAGAGTACAGGCCAAACCGATAGAGTACAGGCCAAACCGATAAAGTACAGGGCCAAACCGATAGAGTACAGGCCAAACCGATAGAGTACAGGCCAAACCGATAGAGTACAGGCCAAACCGATAGAGTACAGGCCAAACCGATAGAGTACAGGCCAAACCGATAGAGTACAGGCCAAACCGATGAGTACAGGCCAAACCGATAGAGTACAGGGCCAAACCGATATTGACAAACCGAGTGATTACAGGCCAAACCGATAGAGTACAGGCCAAACCGATAGAGTACAGGGCCCAACCGATAGAGTACAGGCCCAACCGATAGAGTACAGGCCCAAACCGATAGAGTACAAGGCCAAAACCGATAGAGTACAGGCCAAACCGATAGAGTACAGGCCAAACCGATAAGTACAGGCCAAACCGATAGAGTACAGGCCAAACCGATAGAGTGCATAACAAACCGATAGAGTACAGGCCAAACCGATAGAGTACAGGCCAAACCGATAGAGTACAGGCCAAACCGATAGAGTACAGGCCAAAACCGATAGAGTACAGGCCCAAACCGATAGAGTACAGGCCAAACCGATAGAGTACAGGCCAAACCGATAGAGTACAGGCCAAACCGATAGGAGTACAGGCCAAACCGATAGAGTACAGGCCAAACCGATAGAGTACAGGCCAAACCGATAGAGTACAGGCCAAACCGATAGAGTACAGGCCAAACCGATAGAGTACAGGCCAAACCGATAGAGTACAGGCCCAAACCGATAGAGTACAGGCCAAAACCGATAGAGTACAGGGCCAAACCGATAGAGTACAGGCCAAACCGATAGAGTACAGGCCAAACCGATAGAGTACTGGCCAAACCGATAGAGTACACCGATAGAGTACAGGCCTAAACCGATAGAGTACAGGCCAAACCGATAGAGTACAGGCCAAACCGATAGAGTACAGGCCAAACCGATAGAGTACAGGCCAAACCGATAGAGTACAGGCCAAACCGATAGAGTACAGGCCAAACCGATAGAGTACAGGCCAAACCGATAGAGTACAAGCCAAACCGATAGAGTACAGGCCAAACCGATAGAGTACAGGGCCAAACCGATAGAGTACAGGCCAAACCGATAGAGTACAGGCCAAACCGATAGAGTACAGGCCAAACCGATAGAGTACAGGCCAAACCGATAGAGTACAGGCCAAACCGATAGAGTACAGGCCAAACCGATAGAGTACAGGCCAAACCGATAGAGTACAGGGCCAAACCGATAGAGTACAGGCCAAACCGATAGAGTACAGGCCAAACCGATAGAGTACAGGCCCAAACCGATAGAGTACAGGCCCAACCGATAGAGTACAGGGCCAAACCGATAGAGTACAGGCCAAACCGATAGAGTACAGGGCCAAACCGATAGAGTACAGGCCAAACCGATAGAGTACAGGCCAAACCGATAGAGTACAGGCCAAACCGATAGAGTACAGGCCAAACCGATAGAGTACAGGCCAAACCGATAGAGTACAGGCCAAACCGATAGAGTACAGGCCAAACCGATAGAGTACAGGCCAAACCGATAGAGTACAGGCCAAAACCGATAGAGTACAGGGGCCAAACCGATAGAGTACAGGCCAAACCGATAGAGTACAGGGCCAAACCGATGAGTACAGGCCAAAACCGATAGAGTACAGGCCAAACCGATAGAGTACAGGCCAAACCGATAGAGTACAGGCCAAACCGATAGAGTACAGGGCAAACCGATAGAGTACAGGCCAAACCGATAGAGTACAGGCCAAACCGATAGAGTACAGGGCCAAAACCGATAGAGTACAGGCCAAACCGATAGAGTACAGGCCAAACCGATAGAGTACAGGCCAAACCGATAGAGTACAAGGCAAACCGATAGAGTACAGGCCAAACCGATAGAGTACAGGCCAAACCGATAGAGTACAGGCCAAACCGATAGAGTACAGGCCAAACCGATAGAGTACAGGCCAAACCGATAGAGTACAGGCCAAACCGATAGAGTACAGGCCAAACCGATAGAGTACAGGCCAAACCGATAGAGTACAGGCCAAACCGATAGAGTACAGGCCAAACCGATAGAGTACAGGCCAAACCGATAGAGTACAGGCCAAACCGATAGAGAGTACAGGCCAAACCGATAGAGTACAGGCCAAACCGATAGAGTACAGGCCAAACCGATAGAGTACAGGCCAAACCGATAGAGTACAGGCCAAACCGATAGAGTACAGGCCAAACCGATAGAGTACAGGCCAAACCGATAGAGTACAGGCCAAACCGATAGAGTACAGGCCAAACCGATAGAGTACAGGCCAAACCGATAGAGTACAGTAGGCCAAACCGATAGAGTACAGGCCAAACCGATAGAGTACAAGCCAAACCGATAGAGTACCTTTGCCAATGCAGGCCAAACCGATAGAGTACAGGCCAAACCGATAGAGTACAAGCCAAACCGATAGAGTACAGGCCAAACCGATAGAGTACAGGCCAAACCGATAGAGTACAGGCCAAACCGATAGAGTACAAGCCAAACCGATAGAGTACAGGCCAAACCGATAGAGTACAGGCCAAACCGATAAAGTACAAGGCCAAACCGATAGAGTACCCAAACCGATAGAGTACAGGCCAAACCGATAGAGTACACAGGCCAAACCGATAGAGTACAGGCCAAACCGATAGAGTACAGGCCAAACCGATAGAGTACAGGCCAAACCGATAGAGTACACCCAACCGACGGATAGAGTACAGGCCAAACCGATAGAGTACAGGCCAAACCGATAGAGTACAGCCAGACCGATAGAGTACAGGCCCAACCGATAGATGTACAGGCCAAACCGATAGAGTACAGGCCAAAACCGATAGAGTACAGGGCCAAACCGATAGAGTACAGGCCAAACCGATAGAGTACAGGCCATACCGATAGAGTACAGGCCAAACCGATAGAGTACAGGCCAAACCGATAGAGTACAGGCCAAACCGATAGAGTACAGGCCAAACCATTGGATAGAGTAAACAAAGTACAGGCCAAACCGATAGAGTACAGGCCAAACCGATAGAGTACAGGCCCAAACCGATAGAGTACAGGCCAAACCGATAGAGAGTACAAGCCAAACCGATAGAGTACAGGCCAAACCGATAGGAGTACAGGCCAAACCGATAGAGTAATAGGCCAAACCGATAGGTACAGGCCAAACCGATAGAGTACAGGCCAAACCGATAGAGTACAGGCCAAACCGATAGAGTACAGGCCAAACCGATAGAGTACAGGCCAAACCGATAGAGTACAGGCCCAAACCGATAGAGTACAGGCCCAAGCCGATAGAGTACAGCAGCCAAACCGATAGAGTACAGGCCAGAACCGATAGAGTACAGGCCAAACCGATAGAGTACAGGCCCAAACTGATAGAGTACAGGCCCAAACCGATAGAGTACAGGCCAAAACCGATAGAGTACAGGCCAGAACCGATAGAGTACAGGCCAAACCGATAGAGTACAGGCCAAACCGGGATAGAGTACAGGCCAAACCGATAGAGTACAGGCCAAACCGATAGAGTACAGAGTATGATCAAACCGATAGAGTACAGGCCAAAACCGATAGAGTACAGGCCAATACCGATAAATGAGTACAGAGCCAAACCGATAGAGTACAGGCCAAGCCGATAGAGTACAGGCCAGAATAGAGTACAGGCCAAACCGATAGAGTACAGGCCAAACCAGATAGAGTACACCAAACCGATAGAGTACAGGCCAAACCGATAGAGTACAGGCCAAACCGATAGAGTACAGGCCCAAACCGATGATGTACAGGCCAAACCGATAGAGTACAGCAGCCAAACCGATAGAGTACAGGCCAAACCGATAGAGTACAGGCCCAACCGATAGAGTACAGGACCAAACCGGTAGAGTACAGGCCAAACCGATAGAGTACAGGCCAAACCGATATAGAGTACCCAGGCCAAACCGATAGAGTACAGGCCAAACCGATAGAGTACAGGCCATACCGATAGAGTACAAAACCAAACCGATAGAGTACAGTGCCAAACCGATAGAGTACACGCCAAACCGATAGAGTACAGGCATAAACCGATAGAGACCCAAACCGATAGAATACAGGCCAAACCGATAGAGTACAGGTCAAACCGATAGAGTACAGGCCAAACCGATAGAGTACAGGCCCAAACCGATAGAGTACAGGCCAAACCGATAGAACCGTACAGGCCAAACCGATAGAGTACAGGCCAAACCGATAGAGAGTACAAGGCCAAACCGATAAAAGTACAGGCCAAACCGATAGAGTACAGCCAAACCGATAGGTTACAGGGCCAAACCGATAGAGTACAGGCAAAACCGATAGAGTACAGGGCCAAACCGATATGACTACAACAGCCAAACCGATAGAGTACAGGCCAAACCGATAAAGTACAGGCCAAACCGATAGGTACAGGCCAAACCGATAGAGTACAGGGCCAAACCGATAGAGTACAGGCCAAACCGATAGAGTACAGGCCAAACCGATAGAGTACAGGCCAAACCGATAGAGTACAGGCCAAACCGATAGAGTACAGGCCAAACCGATAGAGTACCGATGAAGTACAGGCCAAACCGATGGTAGGCCAAACCGATAGTACAGGCCCAAACCGATAGAGTATTAGGCCAAACCAGTAGAGTACAGGCCAAACTGAAACAGTAAACACCGATAGAGTACAGGGCCAAACCGATAGAGTACAGGCCAAACCGATAGAGTACAGGCCAAACCGATAGAGTACAGGCCAAACCGATAGAGTACAAGCCAAACCGATAGAGTACAGGCCAAACCGATAGAGTACAGGCCAAACCGATAGAGTACAAGCCAAACCGATAGAGTACAGGCCCAAACCGATAGAGTACAGGCCAAACCGATAGAGTACAGGCCAAACCGATAGAGTACAGGCCCAAACCGATAGAGTACAGGCCAAAACCGATAGAGTACAGGCCAAACCGATAGAGTACAGGCCCAAACCGATAGAGTACAAGGCCAAACCGACAGAGTACAGAAACCGATAGAGTACAGGCCAAACCGATAGAGTACAAGGCCAAACCGATAGAGTACAGGCCCAAACCGATAGAGTACAGGGCCAAACCGATAGAGTACAGGGCCAAACCGATAGAAGTACAGTAGCAAAACCGATACAGAAGTACACCGATAGATTACAGGGCTAAACCGACAGTACAGGCCAAACCGGTGAAGTACAGGGGCAAGCAATACGTAACTGGGAGGTGACACCCTTTCCCGTATTTGACCTGTGAGCCTTTATCTCACGATCGGTCTTTCCCCGATTAGCCTACCACGATCCAAGCTCGGACCGGCTCGCGATCAACAACGTGATGGGCCCTACCCCGTCAGATCAGCGATAGCCGGCACTGGCCGGACCGCGTGAGCGGCTGTCACACGGGAGCGCACGGATTAGACTTGTCTTATTTTGGACGCGGAGGCGCCCGTAACTTTCCCGAACCAACGACACTAAAGAACCGTGTCGCTATTAGCAGAGGGTCCGAACCACCACTAACTCTGCATGTGTAGAGCAGTACGACGACCACTCTACTATGTGTGAAGCAGTACGACCACTTCACGATATAAGCGATGCACCATGAGGCAGCCTATATTCATCTATCGATCATCTATGCTATAGCATCTCATCGCTTATAAATGCGTCCCTACCAAAGTTATTAGCACCGGGTGTCTAAGAGATAGCTCCTAAGGACTAATTTTAGGCAATGCCTATCTTTAGTCATCACTTATAGGACGTGGGGAGATGTACTTTTATTTAATTGATCGATTAAAACGTTAAAGTTGCAGAAATTAAGCGACCTTATAATTTTAATTATATTTATTACAACTCGAATCGATCGCTGATTAAACGCCACCTAGCGATTCAGAGGCGCGACACCATGTATTGAAAACGTCAATATTATTAGGCTATTTATAGATCATATAGCATTCATTCAGCCTTGTGGCCTGTCCGCCACACTATGTCAACGACCAAAGCTGCCAATAGAAGTCGTTACAGACTAGATTAATACTGCTATGTAAAGCAGTGTTTTCAACCAGGGTTCCGCGGAACCAGTAGGAACCAGGGTTTCCGCGGAAATTCAACATAAAATTAACAAAACAGGAGCAAAATTTCCGGAGACGATCGGACGTTTCAGTGTTATTATTTATTCATTACTAATGTAGGGTATTTATGTTGTACACGTAGGCTACTTCTCAAGTTGTGAGATTACTGGAATTTAGTGTAAAGTGTTTACAGTAAATTCCAGTAATCTCACTGGAATTTACTGTAAAAACTTTGAATTTAGGTCCGAATTCTTCTGGGTGCGATGCACCCACTGAATTTTCTCTCTGGGTGGCACCCAGGCGGCGCCAGGGGGAATGGGGCTTAGCCCCCTCCGTAACTGCGGCTCAGCCCCCCAAAAAGTGGGAAATCACTGCAGGGAGGAGGGGACAAAAGGGAAGGGCTTGGAGCTTTAGCCCCAAACCTGAAATCCTGGCGCCTCCACTGCACCCAAGGCTCCCAAAGAGTCGAAGCCTATGATGATGACGATGACGATGACGATGACGATGACGATGATGATATATATGATGAGTCGCAACTATTCAAGGCAAACCCTTATATCTCTATTTTGTCTTTTTATATTTGATTGCTTATTTAGGCCTATTTGTTATCTTTATTGCTAAATTGTTTATTACAAAATTAATGGGAATGCTATATCTGTATATTTAATAAAACATATATAAGTAAAGTGACTTAAAGTATTTCTCGACACCAATGGCTACGTCGCCAAAAGATGTCGCCAAACGCTTCATTGTGTGATAATCTTTGTAGACACCTTAAAAACGGTTTCATATCGTGCTATAAATTCTGCTACAGAAGCGTCGACTACAATACTTCTGTTCTATATGCATAGGTCGTAGGAATCGGTAACCTGGTCTTGGTCCCACAGATGAAACATTCGGTGGGAACTGGTGGTTGGCTATGGACCAAACGTAGGCTGATGTAGCTGTCAGGGTCGCAATCTGCCGCCATTTCAATCGTAAGGTAAAAGGAAAAGCAGAACACGTAATGTAGAACACGTCAGCAATGTGGGGCATGGTCGCCGTTTGATTAGAGCGTTCTCTTCATACATCTTTTAAACGCTGTCAAGTCGTTATATACATATGGCCATGGGACACCATATCCGTTGCAAGTGGTGGAACTCCGCCACTGCTCGTATTTTGCAGAGCCAGTCCCAAGCCTCGAGAAAAGAGGAGGGCGACGCTAATCAACTTTGTTGTGACTTGTGACGCCGTGTCACAAGTCACAATCGTAATCCTTATACAGCAACTAACCAGCCAACCAAGTGGTGAAGGCGCTTGTGATGTAACACAGAGAGTACGGGTCATTAGATAGTGGCGTTTAATAAACGCATAATAACAAATTAATAAAACACTTGTACACGGGACTCTGAGAGTTGGGCATGGCAAGTGAACCCCCTCCAGATTCAAACCTGGCACTGAACACATGACTTGAGAACCTAACCCTATAATCGGTGATCCCAACGCCTAGGCCTTGGGTTCTACGTGCGTGCGTGGGCCCACAACCGGTGGTTCTTCCAGTTTTCTGTACACTTTCTCGCTTACCTCAGACATTTCTATTCTTAATAACATTTTACAGCACTTAGGCTAGCACAGAAAGTGATCTGATTATCACGTGGCGCTATATAAATAAACTTATCGAATAAGTACTGATCACCGATAAACCAGTAATGGGATACGGTAGTCGAAGGAATAGAGCGTTCGGCCTGTAACGCGGAGAGTACGGGTTCGAGCCTCCACTCAAGAGGTCACCTTATACGAGGACCTTGAGCAAGTACTTATAACGCAAGATTGCCCGGCGCCATTGATGTTCTGTCGTATGGTCGTGTGTGCACTTCTAAACTATGGAGGAAGGGAGGGCAAATCAAATATGCAGTTGTATTGCGTTATATAAAAAAGATAAATCTCATCGATGCACATAATTATATGAATGCATAATATTGACTATGAGCAATAACTTTGTTGTTTTTTCTTTACTTTATTGCACAGCCGTTTCTTGTGTTTTAGTTTATTTTATAATGTTGATTACATGGACTGATCACGATTAGGACAATGTTAACGTTATTGAATGTTGAAATGTGCAATGCACATAGGGTGACCCAGATATTATATTATATAATTTCTTGAGCTCTTGCTGACACACAACGAAGCCAGTTACAGAGAAAGACAGAAATGTTAAAGAAAAGTAAGTAACGGACCGATGTGTTCCCTAAGGGTTTACCCATTGATGTCACCCTTTGTGCCTGTACTGGAAATGTGAGCTATTGCTGAATGATGATCGATAAAGCTCATTTTCTGTCAATTATAGTCAGCATTTCGTGCTTGTTCTTAGGAGAGCTTCAATCGGAAAATAAATGCGCTATATAAACGAGACATTTGTTTCAGAGCGAGAGGGAAAATAATGGACGCGTGACACGCCTTGTCGACTGCATCCTCTCGACGAGTCCCGTGAATGGGTTCGCCCAGTTCTGTCGACTGATCGGTGGTCCAACTGCATCCCCCGAATGCAGGGAACTCATCTCCGAAATGGAAATGGAACTCGGCCTTGAGAAGGGTGACATACAACCGCTGAAGGAAATGGTCAACGAAGCCTCTGTACTCGTTCACCGGTCAGTAGCCAATAGTCAACATGTGGTTACTTAACAGTAATTTATTTTGTGGGTCAGCACTACATTCCACTGCATATAGTACAATACAATGTGTAATGTAATCATGTATTTATATAGCGCCACTTCAGAAAGACTCATCAGAGGCGCTCTCGATCTAACTACCGAAAAGAAGGATAGCACAACTGGTTTTCAAGTGCTTATGGAATAGATGTAATTCGTAAACAAAGACCAAGGAGCTCATGCGTAAGATGCGTAGTAACCTATTCCAGAAAGTTTGGACTAACCACAGCAAAGCTTCTGTGGTATATTATGGCTGCTCTGTTTGGGGAAAACAACCAGGTCACCCTGGGCAGCTGAGCGAAGAAATCTGCGGCCAATAGCCTACATTGCAATACAATGCCATGTGATGCGCTGCAATGCAAACAAATCAAATACAATGCGCTGTACTGCATGTAAATACAGTGGCTTTAAAGTGTATTCAATATCAGCATGTTGACACGTGAATTATAGGTTGTCCATACTTACGTGGCATACACCAAGGAGCTCCGTGTTCTATACAGTATAGCCTCGAGTCTAAGAGTAGGATCGGATCCGCAGTTTAGCGACATCTTATGGCAACAAAGGCTGTTGACGTCGACGGAAATTATGTTCGCATAATACAACCCATAGAACGAGTATACGAATATTACGAATATTAAGATTTATAGAAATTTACGAATATTGACGAATATTTAAAATGGCCAACAAATACTAAATTTTGTAAATTTCTTAATTCTTTAAAATCCGGGATTAATTGTACAAAATTCAGTGCCAAAAACTAGGCATTAGAACAAGAACAGTTACATGTCACAGTTACTCATCTTGTATCAATAACTTCACTTTGTTTATTGTTAAAAGTCTAAATAGGCGATGCAGGCCGATCATGCGGATTCACATTCGAGAGTGAAATAGTTAATCTTCGTCCTCAAAACGGAAACGGTGACGTCATCAACGAATACTTACGAATATTCATGAATATTAAAAATACCCTAATATTCACGAATATTTACGAATATTAAACCCTCAAGTCACGAATTCTCGTTCTATGATACAACCTTAAGTTTCAAGGCAATGTTGTTAGTGTTATTTTTTTCCCAAAGTTGAGCGTCGCCTTATGACATGAAATGCAGTTAAAAGAGATCGTCGGAATACACACCGCATAGAAAACGAGAAACTTATAGCATCTGAAAGATACCATTAAAAGGTGTTGAAGCAGCGCCTTAATACATTTCTAATATTCATGTGACTTCGGCTGAGAGAAAGGGATCACTTGTCGAGTTCTAGATCAGCCGGAAAATGGGTTTCTCATAATACCGAGATTATTGATTTTGCGTCTAATTACTGCATCTGAAGCTTATAATCGCTGTATAGCGACCTATAATTATTACTCCACATGATGCATTAAGGCCAAATATTTGTTATTAACGCATCGGGTAGAGACAGTTGCAATAATCATAGGTGATTTCCCGCCAAATAATATTTTATATTTTCTTTAAAAAGTGCATACATTTTTAGCCAAACGTTCTGCAATTTTTACCCTGATTTTCTTACGCTAGGCCCTACAAGCCTATGACACCCCATAGGAAACAATTTTGTATAGTATCTCACCGTTGAACCCGGTCAAGTAGCCTATGCTAAGTCGCAGCTGAAGATTAGTAGTTTCTAGTTACAGTATGTTTCAAGTAGCTAGATTTCAGGTACAAGAAGAAGTACCGTAGTCTTAAGTGCAGGAACGAGTACAAGTACTTGAAAACTGTACTCAAATTGTACTCTATTACAGTTACAAGTACTAAGTACAATTACAAGTGTCAAATACAACATCTTTAGTAGGTTGTAATGTGTAACGATATCTAGTCGCTGGTGTGTGTCCACAGTTTAACGGCAGCTTATGACAACATAGGCCGTAGCCGCCGACAAAGATTAGTTTTGGCATATTACAGCTCTCATATCTAGTCGCTGCCAGGGCCATATAATATATATATATGGGCTTTAAGAAACCTTTTGAAGGTGTCGAAGTAGATCATTGTTTATCAGTGTGTTTAACGACATCTTGTGGCTACCAGAGCTATAAACATCGACCTTAACTTACCTGGCAATTTATCAGTTTCTAAGCGGTAAAGTAATAGCAGTTTGAAGCCATATGCTATTGTAAATACAAATCGTCTATTTGCTACTTCGGATGTTTTTGGGTCAAGCTCCACGCTACCTCTGTGATCTTATCAGACAGCCTATCTCAGCTACCTCTGGACGTTCTCTACGCTCTTTAGACCATCATGACCATAAAAGTGTTGAATTGTTGAATTGAATTGAATGACCGTCTAGTTCCTCGGTCTCGGACTGCCACAGCACAGCATCGTGCTATGCTGCCTCTGTTGGCCCTTTGCTGTGGAATGACCTTCCTGCTATAACTCCTGATGTGATGTTATTGGGGACACTAGTGTTTATGCTCGTTCTCTTAACCATCGGGCTACCAAGGGGGTGGTTGCCACCTTCCCCTAGGTTTTTTTCATCTCAAACTTTTTCCGTATGGAATAAAAATTTGACCTTTTAGGTAGCTGTAGGGGTTCATTTACACACGTTTTGAGGTAAAATGTGAGATGATATCTCACACCGTTCAAAAGTTATACCCAATATACCCGTGGATACCACCCCCTAGATTTTCGACTATATCTTATCCGTCATTTAATATTAAGAGACACAAATTATACCATTCTATAGAGCGAATGTGGGGCTACATTGCTATGGTCACTGAGTTGACCTGAGACAACCGGAAGTGCTCAAAATAAATAATAATACGCGTAATATGCGTGAAAAAAATGGCTGAATGGAAGCACTCCCCCTTAGTTTTTTGTCTGTAGCGTATTCATTTGTCTTCCTGAAAGAGAAACAAAGATACCATTCTTTAGAGGGAATGTAGGGCTTCATTTGCATACCTACTTCTTTGTCTTTTGAATCCCGGAAGTGATCAAAATAAATAATAATACGCGTAATCTGTGTGAAAATGGCTGAATACAGCATTACAACGTAAACCGATATAATATGTATGGATATATATGTATGGATGTACATTTATACTATATAAACATGTGTAGGATGATTGTGTGTATCTTTTATACATAGATTAGTTTCAAAACACACATAATCTTATATTTGTTTATCCAAAAAGTATAAAATGTACGCAATAATATACAATATTGCTAATTAATGGGTTCCGTTGTTAAAAGTGATGTAATTTCGAGGTGCATTCACATAATGTACAACTAAATATACCATTCTGTGCAGAAATGAATGCTGAATCCATTGCTATATTACAAGTTATGATATGTAAAACCAAACACGAAATCCAGGGGGGATGGTAACCACCCCCCTTGGTAGCCAGTGTTACAAAAAAAGCTTGGTAGCCCTAGGGTTAAGACTTTTCTTTTTTCGAGGGGCCCATCGCACTGGAAGCGCCACTGACTAGGTTGTACTGTGAGAGGCGCTTTATAAGTCCATAAATAGAATATAATAGAATGTGCTGATCTGCAGTGGTAGCCTAATGGATGCCAATCGTTGAAATCATAACCCGTTAGAAAATCCTGGTCGAAAGGTCATATAGGTCAGGGAAGCCAACCTGCAGTTCATGGATACCTCTTAAGGCGCGCCCGGTTACCCTTCTACTCCAATGGATTACCCCTTTTGATTGAGGTCTCAGTTGAAGTGATGAGCTACTGCTGCTTTTAGGATGACGGCGCTATAGAAGTCGTTAAATACAGATAAAAAATCATAAAATTGGATTGAATTGGATTAGGCCTAGAATGGTTCATGTCATACTGATTGGATTATATTAGATTAGATCCGATTTGAACCGATCAGATCAGATCACATAAGATCACATTAGATTAGATTAGATAAGATCACATTAGATAAGATATTTTTACAGAGACTTCAATGGAAGCTGATTGATGCCATTAAGCACCATGATATCGGAGCTATTATACAAATCATACGCCAACAGTATTAATCGAATTGAAGTAGATTAGGTTAGATTGCTTTATATATAAATTAGATTAGATTTAAACGATTCAGATTAGATGCTTGGACGTGTGTTTTTCTTTGACAGTAAGTTCGGCATGAGCAAGCGATTCTCGGAGTCGGACAAGAAAGAAGTGACGGAGTTGATCGCCGTGAAGCTCCAGTTGGCCCACGACGACTGGCGGAGGGAGGCCGACAAGGTGAAGAGGGAGCTGGATCGGGTGATGTCCGAGGTCAAGGCCAAGGACGAACGGGCTCTGCGTCTGGCCACGACGCTGAGGGACTTCGTGAGGAAGCACGAGAGACAGCTGGTCACCCACTCCCACGATCGAACTACGACGACGGAACTGGTCCGCAAGATGATGCAACCACCCAGCGAGGTCAGCGTCCTCAAGGACTTCCAGGAGAACCTCGAAGGGTTCTTCCACCAGGTCGAGATGATACTCAACCACCGAGATTCGCTGTTCTACGAGAAGGAGAAATGTCTGCGACTGCTGAAGGTCGAGGACGACCGTGTCCAGTTGGACGAGGTCATCGGGAAGCTGACCGGGATGTCCATCAATCCAGATGGAAGCGTTGAGAGGAAGGACGTGATCATCGGGAGGCTGAAGAGCCAGGTGGAAGAGCTGGAAAAGGAGACGGCGGAGTACGAGGCAGCCATGGCTTCGTATAAGAAGCAGATGGCAGAGAAGGAACGAGAGATTGCAGATCTAAGACATCGAATACACATCGACTGAAAGATAGATCGATCCGTTGATTGATTGATTGATTGATAGAGTTAAGAAAGACAGAACAGAAAGAAAGGATATAAATTATATGTTAGCTAGAACGCACTCTCATGTTTAGGTACTAAGCCTGTACATTTACTGTATGTTTGTATGTAAATGAATATATTGTATGTATGTATGTATGTATGTATGTATGTATGTATGTATGTATGTATGTATGTATGTATGTATGTATGTATGTATGTATGTATGTATGTATGTATGTATGTATGTATGTATGTATGTATGTATGGAGTATGTATGTATGTATGTATGTATGTATGTATGTATGTATGTATAGTATGTATGTATGTATGTATGTATGTATGTATGTATGTATGTATGTATGTATGTATGTATGTATGTATGCTTGTATGCATGTATGTATGTATGTATGTATGTATGCATGCATGCATGCATGTATGTATGTTACATGTGTGGCATGTTGTGTATGTATGCCTATTTGTAGGTTCGACGCTTGTATGTATGGTTGTATGAATATGCATGTATTTCAAAATATTTCAAGCACTATTATAGTACATGTTTGATGAACGGCATCATATGGACATAATCTACCCATACTTGAATTGAATTGCTGTTAACAACGGCGCCCGTCTTACGGTCTCCGTGCATTGAGTGTCACTCTGGTTTCTAATGGAAATCCAGAATATTTGTTGTGCGTTACTGCATGTTTAGTGAGGCCAGGGAGCCAAGTGGTTAGAGCGGCGTGCCTGTAAAGCTGAGAGTGTGGGTTCGAGCCTCTACTGAGACAGTCACTGTGTAAGGACCTTAAGCAAGTCCTAAGCGCCATCGATGTAATGTTAGATGTTCGTATGCGCACCGCTGAACTTTGGGTGGAGGACAATATCAGTTTTTATTGTATTAGCAGTAGTGTAGTCCTCAAAAATGAAGTGGGGGAACGCCTGTATATTGAAGTAAGCAAAAAGTGCCATCTTGCAAGAATTTTGCATAGTGTGAGAAAAAGTGGGGAACGGCGTTCCCCACGTCCCCCCCACTACACCACTGTGTATTAGTCAATTAGAACAATGCAATTGATGTTAGCTGAAAAACCAGCCTTGTAGTTTGGATGTAATCTGGTTTCGCCTTGCTTCCGTTTAACCTAGAACCCAGAATATATAACAAGCATCAGTGGTACATGCTTAGATCAATGTCTATATAGATACCAATGGATGTTTCTATCCACATTGAGATCGAATTGATGTTAGCAAGAGCACGAACTGTATATTTTTATTGTGTTCCTTTTATTTCTGCACAAACAAATAAACTCGTGTTACAACAACCGGAGCAAAATTCGATATTCCCAAGTCATACAATACAGGAACAATAAATAATAAATTTTATCGCTGGCCTAAGATTATCTCTCTCTAATATAGGCCTATGCATGAAAGTGCAGGCCCATGACAGTCGTTCTAATTACACAGACCGTTTTAATAATAACGGCCATAACTGTAGGCCTAATTACTGTCGTAAATGCTATGCTGGTATTGTTCATATATCTATATTAAATATAAATTTCTATAGAAGTCATTGTAAAACGCCGGTTTATATCACGCACTGGCCTAAACGGGTAAAATCCTTTATAGGCTTACAGTCCATTTACATTACCATTGCATTTCATTGCATTAAATAACATTACATTACAATAGGACTAGTGTTAACGTATTATGCAGTGGAATACAAGGTCATTCTGGTAGCGTTACAGCCTTGCATGAGAAGAGTTCCATGTTATAAGACGCTTAACGCTCTTGAGTAAGCTGGTGCTTAGCGCTTAGCTTTAGAGTGGCGCTTGCAATATGATCATTTTCTTGGCCCGTAGTAGCGGGTCATGCTCGAGCATGGGCATATTTAGGGGTGGCTTTACGGGTTCAAACCCCCAAATAAGTTTCAGAAAAATTTTCATATGCTTTTACATGCAAACTACAAAAAACCTGGACTTTTTCGACGATTTTCAATGGAAAACCCCCGAAATCTTAAAACCCCCTCCGAAATTTTTTCTCGCTACGCCCATGTGCTCGAGTGGTGCTCAATAATATCCGGGTCTTAAATCTATTCGGACACGTTTCCAGAAACAGATTTCGCAATAGGCTAATTAATTGCGTGATAATTATGTTCCTAAGAAAATTTGTTTTGGAATTAGGGCGAATTTCATTTGTCAGTAACGAAGAGGCGTTCAACAGTAGCATCGCAGTTCTTAGATTCGTTATAAGGGTACCAATGAACAGAATAGGCCTATTATGTTCTGCAGCTCTGCACCAGCGTTCGAAGGGGAAGGGCAGTAAGTTTTATCACTCGCTCAGATTCAGGCGCTACATAAAATCGTGCTCTCAGTACTACCAGGTTTTTTTTATAGAGCATCCTTACAGGGCCTCCACCAGACTATGCTACAGCGCAGAATGATGGATTGCTAAACATCAATTTTCTTTACATAGCACCCAGGCCTGGATTAAGGGTTGTTTGGACCCTTCAGCACGAGGTCAGTGCGTCAGATTAGAAGGTCAGCTCTCAACAAAATTCGGTGTAAAAAATTTATGTGCCGAAGGGGTCCCTTGGTGCCGCGGAGCCATAGGCAGCTGCCCAGTTTACCAATTGGGTAATCCGGGTCTAATAATCTCCCCTTTTAGTGCTGCGGAACAATGTTGAACTCGAACGCTGTTGCTTTTGCATTAGCGCATCATAAATATTAAATGACTGTAATTAATCGTGCAAATCAGGAAACGACAAGTTTAAGCGTTGTATCTTACGGACGCATTACAAAGCGCTCGTGAATAAGCTGGTGCCCTTCGCTTGGCTTTCGAGTGGCGCTTTAGCAGTTTGGAGATTAAGATTGCGATTACGAACCAGACACCATCAACGTCCCTTCAACAAGACAGTCTTATAATGTTTTTGTGTCCAAGATTTTGGTAAAAAAGTAGGCTTACTGTGTTAGCCTTAGATTTTGCTGCGAGACTGATATTCATTCATTCATTCGTTCATTACGAAGTTTTATATAGCGCCCCTCCAAGGTTACTACTCAGAAGCGCTCCCGACCACAGCACGGCTGAAAAGGACAGTTTTGAGCTTATCTTAAGGTAACGACTTTGTAAGTTTTACAACGTACACTGTAAAGCAAGTAGAGGTGCATGAAATAAAGAATTCTTTGGAACGCTATGGTCGTGCCTGACTGCTCAGAGAGCCTTCAACCTCCGGACCTCCTCAACAGCAATGTTTGATAGCTATAGTCTATATTGAAGATTATGGTGAGAGTAGTACAATACTCCATGCATTTGGGCTTCATATATCCTGCACATGGGCTTCTTATGTCCTACATATGGGTGTCTTATATCCTGCATATGGACTTTTTATGTCCTTCATTTGGGCTTCTAATGCCCTACTACATATAGGTCCATTTGTAAGATGAAAAGTTCAGTTTAACGTTTGCACAGGAATTTGAGATCAGAGATGATAGAGAAAATCGCATTTCACTATCCGCCAGCATCATAAACCTCTACGCAAAGTCTTTCCTAATTATGCCATACTGTCAATTATTATGCAATACCAAACAATTATGATATAGCTACGAAATATTAAATTAAGCTTAGAATTACTATAAAGCCCGTCAGCGTGCCTTCATTGAACTCATATGGGACAAGTATTCTCAAATGGGACACTAAATGGATCCACGTTGATCTCATCAAATTGTTATGGGCATGCTGAAAGGAAGCAGGACATGTAGCGCTCTGAATGTTCGTAGACATAACTACGACGCCTACTGTTATTTTGCCAGATCTTATTTTGTCACATGTTATAATGAAATTTCTCAGACCATCAATCATGCGAACAAATGTTGTCGTATCGTATCGTGTCGTAATTATAGATTTACGTTGTCCTACATCAAGTGACTTTCACGTGATTACCATAACATCAAAACGACTCGTACAAGGATGCTTCATTCGTTCACATGCACTTCTTCCTACATAATTATACCTACGTAGGCTCCCGACCTCGTCGTTTTTCCTATATGTTGTAATCAGACTCGTGTCGTCTGCTGTGCTCATCCGTAACTTTAGGACCTCACTTCATGGGCGCCCACACATAAGGGCAAGAGGGGGCACTTGCCCTCCCTGGAAAATTGACACTTATTGTTTTAACTACTAATTTTTGGTGTTTAACAAATTTCTTCGCACTAAAGCACTAATGATACTAATGATCCACAAAGTCAAACTGAGAAATTTAACTGTAAGTAAGAATCAAAACATTTCTGTGAAAAATACCCCTTTTTAAATTCCTGTATTGCATTTTTCAAGCTCTTGCTACAAAATTTAACGGTGACCATTGTGTTTTGCCCCCTCCTGCAAAACTATCTGCGGGCGCCCATGCCTCATTAGTTTAGATTAGCGTATAGATCCAAGTTCAGAGAGTCAGAGCAGTTCGATGACTAAGTCCAAAGCCTCCATTGTTACTTTCAAAAGGAGTTTGATAGATCAAAGTGTTTAAATGTGTTTTTAAAGATTGAGCATTTACCAAGTCCTTTATCGTCTGTCCTGTGGCCACGAATTAGTTGTGGCTCTGACGGCTATGTGGACGCAAAATACTAAGTTTAAAACTTAATCTACACTGTACAACAGTGTACATCGGAATAACTATAATATTATTTGCAAGAAGAATAATATAAAAAATTAATAAAAATTAATAATAATAATAATAATAATAAATACAACGCGCGCCCCCTAATTTTTGCATTCCTGAGGGATCATAATTATGTAAGCCTACCTCGGGGAAAAAATAATAATAATAGGCCTAATAAAAACAACAACAACAATAATAATAGCCCAAGTAATAACAGTAGGCCTAACAATGAAGATGATGATAAATGCATGGTGATCACAATGATGATACTCGGTAATTGTCTTGACCCTTGACGGCTCAAATGAAGGCCTTCTGCCGAGAAAATAACAATGAGCATTGTTTCTCTGGGCATGAAAAGTGGGGTTCGGTATCATCCAGACAAAAAAGTAGGGTGCGGATACCTCTTGTACCGTACCCCTGAAAATTACGCCTAAGTTGATTCGGTTTTGAGGGATGGACCTAGCAAAAAAGGGCTATAAATAGCTGCGTTAGGCATAGGGACACTGGCACAGTCACATCTTAAGTTATTCGATTTTGTACTATAAAACAAAGTCACAACTGTGTCTCCTCGATCTTTCACCGACGAACTGATTGTCGCGGCTGATCGCTATAAATGTAGATTGTCGTCATTAAATTAGAAAACCATTAACACTTTCCATTCGGACTCTGACCTTCATCATTATCATATTTGGTCGACCACTGGATCAATATCCATCGCTGGTTTAGCACCTGGATCCACGGCACCCATCAAGGCGAATAGTAGGCCTACCTACCTACCTATATATATATATGTATATGTATATATATATATATATATATATATATATATATATGCTGTTCGTTTCGCAGTCAATTACATTAAAACTGCTATAAAGATAGACCTAGCTATAGATGGGAGTCAAGCGAAGGCGCTGATAGGTTGAAATCAGATGGCTCTAATGTGACTCTAAATATTATAGCACAGGACAATCCCAACGGGTTGAACATTATTACATAAACAATGCCCTTTGTTATAATACAGGACACACGATGAGGTCGGGAACGCATTTACGTATGCATAGGTAAGAATAGGCGCAATACAATTGCTACATAAATATTAAATGGTAATTTACTAAATGTAGCGGTAATGATCCACACATGACATTATACATTTATAATTACCAATTTGTATGTAGAACCGTAACAGAATAAATTAAATCAAGTCAGTATAAATGTACGAGTGCTATTATACATGTACTATAATTTATAATAGGCCTACCAAGAAATGACAAGATTTAGAATGTCAACAATAAAGGTAGACCTATACGCAACGGTAAAAGGCAAAGTTAAGCAGCTAAAGTTGATTTTCTAAGTTAATTATAGTGTCTACGAGACAAAAATTATATGTCGGCAATGTGAACCCTCTAGAATTCTCATATTTATATTGATTACATTCCATGCATAGATCTACAAACCTTTTATGACAATCTTAGTATTTTCTTATTACTACTCAATTACTCCTTTATATCGTCTTTCCTGTCCGTGTAGACCAAACTCCCTTCCAGTTTTCTGAAAGTCAGCTGTCTGAAGAATCCGAACGATCCCGACCAGATGAAGAATACGCCATTTCTGAACACATTCAAGTCACGGCTGAAGACCTGTCTTTTTTAAAACCATATGACTGTCGGAAATTTTGTACCGAAGCATAGCTCGCTTTCTTGATTATACCATTAATTTTGCAGCGCAATACTTGCTTTGTAATTTGAAACTTATGGCACAGCAACCTAACTCAAATGTGGCTTTTTATGTCCCAGAATAATTGTCGGCACACAATTCTGTGACATAACAATGCTCTCCTCTCAATCCTCTGAAAGTAATTTCATTGTGATTTGCGACGTACAGCATTTGAAATAATAGACTAAAATATCGCAAACACTGCTGTGTTATGACATAGATTATTGTTGCCATGGAATCATCTAAAAATATAATTGTACTGTGATTTGAGACATACAGCCTGTGGCATAGCAACATATCACAAACGTTGCTTTGTTCCGCTAAACAATTGCTGTCATAGCAGCCTGTAAAAATTGCTCTGCCATTTCAAGGAACAATAATTCCTAAATGCAATCTCTTACAATATTCTATCGCGATCTATTGCATAGAGTGTTGACATAGCAACCTTGTTCAATTATTGCATTATGATTTCATAGAACTATCAACACAATCGCGTTGAATAATAATATTACTCTGTGACATCAGATAACTGTTACCTTTACATCCTTCCAGCAAGTAAAATACTTGCATTATGACTTCACAGCAGAGCTATCGACGTAATTAACCGCTTGGAATAAATACATTGTGACATCATAGAACAATTGCGTTGTTGTATCACAGAACTGTTGCCCTAACAACATAACCTCTTGAAATATTTGGCGCCAGTCTTCATAAAACTATTCATTTAAACAACCGCTTGGAATATTCGCAATGTGATACCATAGAACGGTATCCCTCAATCAGGGCCCGCACAAAAGGGCGCGACACAAAAGGGCGCGCACAAAAGGACGCGACACAAAAGGGCGCGCACAAAAGGGCGCGCCCACATTAGGGCGCGGTCACATAAGAGCGCTTTCAAATAAAAACGCTGGTTAATAAGACCGCGTTCCAATATGAGCGCTCGCCAATATTAATAAGGTCGCTGATTATTAAATACATGTTTATGAAAGAAAGCATAATACTAACATTTAATCGCTAATAAAAGCAATGGCAATTGAGAAATCCAGGTCAATAAAATAAACTATCATTAGGTTATCCCGTAGATACGCTGCTTAATTATTATAATGTCTTCAATGCCTAAGCAATCTACCAATGTCCACACTAACTGCCATCACTAGAGCTTCCATTTAAGAACAGATATTTTCCATCAATCGAACTTCTGTTTAAGCAAAATTATTGTCATCAATCCAGCTTCTATTTAACTAGGAATTTTTTTCATCAATCCAACTTCTACTTAGGCAAGAATTATTCTCGTCAATCTACATTCTATTCAAGTAAAAAATTCATCAGTCCAGCTTCTATCGAAACGAAGACTTAATTTAGAATACGAGGCAACCGATAGAGTACAAGGCAAACCGATAGAGTACGAGGATAACCAATAGACTACGAGGCAAACTGATAGAGTACGAGGCAAACCGATAGAGTACAGGCCTAACCGATTGAGTACAGGACCAAACCGATAGAGTACAGGCAAACCGATAGAGTACGAGGCAAAAAGATAGAGTACGAGGCAAAACCGATAGAGTACAGTGCCAAACCGATAGAGTACAGGACCAAACCGATAGAGTACAGGGCCAAACCGATAGAGTACAGGCCAAACCGATAGAGCACAGGGCCAAAACCGATAGAGTACAGGGCAAACCGATAGAGTACAGGGCCAAACCGATAGAGTACAGGGCCAAACCGATAGAGTACAGGCCAAACCGACAGAGCACAGGCAAAACCGATAGAGTACAAACCAAAACCGATAGAGTACACCGATAGAGTACAAGACAAACCGATAGAGTACAGGGCCAAACCGATAGAGTACAGGGCAAACCGATAGAGTACAGGGCCAAACCGATAGAGTACAGGCCAAACCGATAGAGTACAGGGCCAAACCGATAGAGTACAGGCACAAACCGATAGAGTACAGGCAAAACCGATAGAGTACAGGCCAAACCGATAGAGTACAAGCCAAACCGATAGAGTACAGGGCCAAACCGATAGAGTACAGGCCAAACCGATAGAGTACAAGGCCAAACCGATAGAGTACAGGATCAAACCGATAGAGTACAGGGCCAAACCGATAGAGTACAGGCCAAACCGACAGAGAGTACAGGGCCAAACGATAGAGTACAGGCCAAACCGATAGAGTACACAGCCCAAACCGATAGAGTACAGGTCAAACCGATAGAGTACAGGGCCAAACCGATAGAGTACAGGCCAAACCGATAGAGTACAGGCCCAAACCGATAGAGTACAGGCCAAACCGATAGAGTACAGGCAAAACCGATAGAGTACAAACCAAACCGATAGAGTACAAGCCAAACCGATAGAGTACAGGCCAAACCGATAGAGTACAGGCCAAACCGATAGAGTACAGGCCAAACCGATAGAGTACAGGCCAAACCGATAGAGTACAGGCCAAACCGATAGAGTACAGGCCAAACCGATAGAGTACAGGCCAAACCGATAGAGTACAGGCCAAACCGATAGAGTACAGGCCAAACCGATAGAGTACAGGCCAAACCGATAGAGTACAAGCCAAACCGATAGAGTACAGGCCAAACCGATAGAGTACAGGCCAAACCGATAGAGTACAGGCCAAACCGATAGAGTACAGGCCCAAACCGATAGAGTACAGGCCAAACCGATAGAGTACAGGCCAAACCGATAGAGTACAGGCCAAACCGATAGAGTACAGGGCAAACCGATAAAGTACAGGCCAAACCGATAGAGTACAGGCCCAAACCGATAGAGTACAGGCCAAACCGATAGAGTACAGAGCCAAACCGATAGAGTACAGGCCAAACCGATAGAGTACAGGCCAAACCGATAGAGTACAGGCCAAACCGATAGAGTACAGGCCAAACCGATAGAGTACAGGCCAAACCGATAGAGTACAGGCCAAACCGATAGAGTACAGGCCAAACCGATAGAGTACAGGCCAAACCGATAGAGTACAAGCCAAACCGATAGAGTACAGGCCAAACCGATAGAGTACAGGCCAAACCGATAGAGTACAAGGCCAAACCGATAGAGTACAGGCCAAACCGATAGAGTACAGGCCAAACCGATAGAGTACAAGGCCAAACCGATAGAGTACAGGCCAAACCGATAGAGTACAGGCCAAACCGATAGAGTACAGGCCAAACCGATAGAGTACAGGCCAAACCGATAGAGTACAGGCCAAACCGATAGAGTACAACAAACCAAACCGATAGAGTACAGGCCAAACCGATAGAGTACAGGCCAAACCGATAGAGTACAGGCCAAACCGATAGAGTACAGGCCAAACCGATAGAGTACAGGCCAAAACCGATAGAGTACAGGCCAAACCGATAGAGTACAGGCCAAACCGATAGAGTACAAGGCAAAACCGATAGAGTACAGGCCAAACCGATAGAGTACAGGCCAAACCGATAGAGTACAGGCCAAACCGATAGAGTACAGGCCAAACCGATAGAGTACAGGCCAAACCGATAGAGTACAGGCCAAACCGATAGAGTACAGGCCAAACCGATAGAGTACAGGCCAAACCGATAGAGTACAGGCCAAACCGATAGAGTACAGGCCAAACCGATAGAGTACAGGGCCAAACCGATAGAGTACAGGCCAAACCGATAGAGTACAGGCCAAACCGATAGAGTACAGGGCCAAACCGATAGAGTACAGGCCAAACCGATAGAGTACAGGCCAAACCGATAGAGTACAGGCCAAACCGATAGAGTACAGGCCAAACCGATAGAGTACAGGCCAAACCGATAGAGTACAGGCCAAACCGATAGAGTACAGGCCAAACCGATAGAGTACAGGCCAAACCGATAGAGTACACCGATAGAGTACAGGCAAAACCGATAGAGTACAGGCCAAACCGATAGAGTACAGGCCAAACCGATAGAGTACAGGCCAAACCGATAGAGTACAGGCCAAACCGATAGAGTACAGGCCAAACCGATAGAGTACAGGCCAAACCGATAGAGTACAGGCCAAACCGATAGAGTACAGGCCAAAACCGATAGAGTACAGGCCCAACCGATAGAGTACAGGCCAAACCGATAGAGTACAGGAGTACAGGCAAACCGATAGAGTACAGGCCAAACCGATAGAGTACAGCCAAACCGATAGAGTACAGGCCAAACCGATAGAGTACAGGCCAAACCGATAGAGTACAGGCCAAACCGATAGAGTACAGGCCAAACCGATAGAGTACAGGCCAAACCGATAGAGTACAGGCCAAACCGATAGAGTACAGGCCAAACCGATAGAGTACAGGCCAAACCGATAGAGTACAGGCCAAACCGATAGAGTACAGGCCAAACCGATAGAGTACAGGCCCATAACCGATAGAGTACAGGCCAAACCGATAGAGTACAGGCCAAACCGATAGAGTACAGGCCAAACCGATAGAGTACAGGGCAAACCGATAGAGTACAGGCCAAACCGATAGAGTACAGGCCAAACCGATAGAGTACAGGCCAAACCGATAGAGTACAGGCGATAGAGTACAGGCCAAACCGATAGAGTACAGGCCAAACCGATAGAGTACAGGCCAAACCGATAGAGTACAGGCCCAAACCGATAGAGTACAGGCCAAACCGATAGAGTACAGGCCAAACCGATAGAGTACAGGCCAAACCGATAGAGTACAGGCCAAACCCGATAGAGTACAGGCCAAACCGATAGAGTACAAGCCCAAACCGATAGAGTACAGGCCAAACCGATAGAGTACAGGCCAAACCGATAGAGTACAGGCCAAACCGATAGAGTACAGGCCAAACCGATAGAGTACAGGCCAAACCGATAGAGTACAGGCCAAACCGATAGAGTACAGGCCAAACCGATAGAGTACAGGCCAAACCGATAGAGTACAGATAGCCAAACCGATAGAGTACAGGCCAAAACCGATAGAGTACAGGCCAAACCGATAGAGTACAGGCCAAACCGATAGAGTACAGGCCAAACCGATAGAGTACAGGGCAAACCGATAGAGTACAGGCCAAACCGATAGAGTACAGGCCAAACCGATAGAGTACAGGCCAAACCGATAGAGTACAGGCCAAACCGATAGAGTACAGGCCAAACCGATAGAGTACAGGACCAAACCGATAGAGTACAGGCCAAACCGATAGAGTACAGGCCAAACCGATAGAGTACAAGCCAAACCGATAGAGTACAGGCCAAACCGATAGAGTACACCGATAGAGTACAGGCCAAACCGATAGAGTACAGGCCAAACCGATAGAGTACAGGCCAAACCGATAGAGTACAGCCCAAACCGATAGAGTACAGGCCAAACCGATAGAGTACAGGCCAAACCGATAGAGTACAGGCCAAACCGATAGAGTACAAACCCAAACCGATAGAGTACAGGCCAAACCGATAGAGTACAGGCCAAACCGATAGAGTACAGGCCAAACCGATAGAGTACAGGCCAAACCGATAGAGTACAAGGCACACCGATAGAGTACAGGCCAACACCGATAGAGTACAGGCCAAACCGATAGAGTACAGGCCAAACCGATAGAGTACAGGCCAAACCGATAGAGTACAGGCCAAACCGATAGAGTACAGGCCAAACCGATAGAGTACAGGCCAAACCGATAGAGTACAGGCCCAACCGATAGAGTACAGGCCAAACCGATAGAGTACAGCGCCAAACCGATAGAGTACAGCCAAACCGATAGAGTACAGGCCAAACCGATAGAGTACAGGCAAAACCGATAGAGTACAGGCCAAAACCGATAGAGTACAGGCCCAAACCGATAGAGTACAAGCCAAACCGATAGAGTACAGCGCCAAACCGATAGAGTACAGGCCAAACCGATAGAGTACAAGCCAAACCGATAGAGTACAGGTGCGAAACCGATAGAGTACAGGGCGAAACCGATAGAGTACAGGCCCTCACCGATAGAGTACAAATCTAAACCGATAGAGTACACCAAACCGATAGAGTACAAGCCAAACCGATAGAGTACAAGCCAAACCGATAGAGTACAGGACAAACCGATAGAGTACAGGGCCAAACCGATAGAGTACAGGCCAAACCGATAGAGTACAGGGCCAAACCGATAGAGTACAGGGCCAAACCGATAGAGTACAGGCCAAAACCGATAGAGTACAGGCCAAACCGATAGAGTACAGGCCAAACCGACAGAGTACAGGGCCAAACCGATAGAGTACAGGCCAAACCGATAGAGTACAGGCCAAACCGATAGAGTACAGGCCAAACCGATAGAGTACAGAGCCAAACCGATAGAGTACAGGCCAAACCGATAGAGTACAGGCCAAACCGATAGAGTACAGGCCAAACCGATAGAGTACAGGCCAAACCGATAGAGTACAGGCCAAACCGATAGAGTACAAGCCAAACCGATAGAGTACAGCCCAAACCGATAGAGTATAGCCCAAACCGATAGAGTACACGCCATACCGATAGAGTACAGGACAAACCGATAGAGTACAGGCTAAACCGATACAGTACAGGACAAACCGATAGAGTACAGAGCCAAACCGATAGAGTACAGGCCAAACCGATAGAGTACAGGCCAAACCGATAGAGTACAGGCCAAACCGATAGAGTACAGGCCAAACCGATAGAGTACAGAGCCAAACCGATAGAGTACAAGCCAAACCGATAGAGTACAGGCCAAACCGATAGAGTATAGGCCAAACCGATAGAGTACACGCCAAATCGATAGAGTACAGAGCCAAAGCGATAGAATACAGGGTAAACCGATAGAGTACAGGGCCAAACCGATAGAGTACAGAGCCAAACCGATAGAGTACAGGCCAAACCGATAGAGTACAGGGCCAAACCGATAGAGTACAGGCCAAACCGATAGAGTACAAAACCGATAGAGTACAGGACAAACCGATAGAGTACAGGCCAAACCGATAGAGTACAGGCCAAACCGATAGAGTACAGGCAAAACCGATAGAGTACAAGCCAAACCGATAGAGTACAGGCCCAAACCGATAGAGTACAAGCCAAACTGATAGAGTACAGGTATAGAGTACAGGCCAAACCGATAGAGTACAGGAGCCAAACCGATAGAGTACAGGCCCAACCGATAGAGTACAAACCCAAACCGATAGAGTACACCGATAGAGTACAAGCCAAACCGATAGAGTACAGGCCAAACCGATAGAGTACAGGCCAAACCGATAGAGTACCAAACCGATAGAGTACAGGCCAAACCGATAGAGTACAGGCCAAACCGATATAGTACAGGCCAAACCGATAGAGTACAAGCCAAACCGATAGAGTACAGGCCAAACCGATAGAGTACAGGCCAAACCGATAGAGTGCAGGTCAAACCGATAGAGTACAGGCCAAACCGATAGAGTACAGCCCAAACCGATAGAGTACAAACCAAACCGATAGAGACAGGCCAAACCGATAGAGTACAAGCCAAACCGATAGAGTACAAGCCAAATAGATAGAGTACAGGCTAAACCGATAGAGTACAGGCCGAACCGATAGAGTACAGGCCAAACCGATAGAGTACAGGGCAAACCGATAGAGTACAGGCGCTCACCGATAGAGTACAAACCAAAACCGATAGAGTACACCGATAGAGTACAAGCCAAATCGAAAGAGTACAGGCGACACCGATAGAGTACAGGGCCAAACCGGATGAGTACAGGGCCAAACCGGATGAGTACAGGCGACACCAATAGAGTACACGCCATACCGATAAAGTACAGGCCAAACCGATAGAGTACAGGACAAACCGATAGAGTACAGGCTAAACCAATACAGTACAGGATAAATCGATAGAGCACAGGCTAAACCGATACAGTACAGGCCAAACCGATAGAGTATAAGGCCAAACCGATAGTGTACAAGGCCAAACCAATAGAGTACAAAGCCAAACCGATAGATTACAGGCCAAACCGATAGGGTACAGGCCAAACCGATAGAGTACAAGCCAAACCGATAGAGTACAGGCCAAACCGATAGAGTACAAGCCAAACCGATAGAGTACAAGCCAAACCGATAGAGTGCATGTCAAACCGATAGAGAACACGCCACTCCGATAGAGTACAGGCCCATACCGATAAAGTACAGGCCCACACCGATAGAGTACAAGCCAAACCGATAGAGTACAGAGACAAACCGATAGAGTACAGGGTAAACCGATAGAGTACAAGCCAAACCGATAGAATACAGGGTAAACCGATAGAGTATTAGCCAAAACCGATAGAGTACACCGAGAGTACAAACCAAACCGACAGAGTACAGGGCCAAACCGATAGAGTACAGGGCCAAACCGATAGAGTATAGGGCCAAACCGATAGAGTATACAGGCCAAACCGACAGAGCCTAGGGCCAAACCGATAGAGTACAGGCCAATCCGATAGAGTACAGGGCCAAACCGATAGAGTACAGGCCAAACCGATAGAGTACAGGCCAAACCGATAGAGTACAGGCCAAACCGATAGAGTACAGGCCAAACCGATAGAGAGTACAAGCCAAACCGATAGAGTACAGGCCAAACCGATAGAGTACAGGCCAAACCGATAGAGTACAGGTTAAACCGATAGAGTACAGGCCAAACCGATAGAGTACAGGCCAAACCGATAGAGTACAGGCCAAACCGATAGAGTACAGGCCAAACCGATAGAGTACAGGCCAAACCGATAGAGTACAGAGCCAAACCGATAGAGTACAGGCCAAACCGATAGAGTACAGGCCAAACCGATAGAAACCGATACAGTACAGGCCAAACCGATAGAGTACAGGCCAAACCGATAGAGTACAGGCCAAACCGATAGAGTACAGGCCAAACCGATAGAGTACAGGCCAAACCGATAGAGTACAGGCCAAACCGATAGAGTACAGGCCAAACCGATAGAGTACAGGCCAAACCGATAGAGTACAGGCCAAACCGATAGAGTACAGGGCAAACCGATAGAGTACAGGCCAAACCGATAGAGTACAGGCCAAACCGATAGAGTACAGGCCAAACCGATAGAGTACAGGCCAAACCGATAGAGTACAGGCCAAACCGATAGAGTACAGGCCAAACCGATAGAGTACAGGCCAAACCGATAGAGTACAGGCCAAACCGATAGAGTACAGGCCAAACCGATAGAGTACAGGCCAAACCGATAGAGTACAGGCCAAACCGATAGAGTACAGAGCCCAAACCGATAGAGTACAGGCCAAACCGATAGAGTACAGGCCAAACCGATAGAGTACAGGCCAAACCGATAGAGTACAGGCCAAACCGATAGAGTACAGGCCAAACCGATAGAGTACAGGCCAAACCGATAGAGTACAGGCCAAACCGATAGAGTACAGGCCCAAACCGATAGAGTACAGGCCAAACCGATAGAGTACAGGCCAAACCGATAGAGTACAGGCCAAACCGATAGAGTACAAGCCAAACCGATAGAGTACAGGCCAAACCGATAGAGTACAGGGCCAAACCGATAGAGTACAGGCCAAACCGATAGAGTACAGGCCAAACCGATAGAGTACAGGGCCAAACCGATAGAGTACAGGCCAAACCGATAGAGTACAGGCCAAACCGATAGAGTACAGGCCAAACCGATAGAGTACAGGCCAAACCGATAGAGTACAGGCCAAACCGATAGAGTACAGGCCAAACCGATAGAGTACAAGCCAAACCGATAGAGTACAGGCCAAACCGATAGAGTACAGGTCCAAACCGATAGAGTACAGGCCAAACCGATAGAGTACAGGGCCAAACCGATAGAGTACAAGCCCTCACCGATAGAGTACAAACCCAAACCGATAGAGTACACCGATAGAGTACAAGCAAACCGATAGAGTACAGGCCAAACCGATAGAGTACAGGCAAAACCGACAGAGTACCCGATAGAGTACAAACCGAGCCCAAACCGATAGAGTACAGGCCAAACCGATAGAGTACAGGCCAAACCGATAGAGTACAGGCCAAACCGATAGAGTACAGGCCAAACCGATAGAGTACAGGCCAAACCGATAGAGTACAGGCCAAACCGATAGAGTACACGCCAAACCGATAGAGTACAGGCCAAACCGATAGAGTACAGGCCAAACCGATAGAGTACAGGCCAAACCGATAGAGTACAGGCCAAACCGATAGAGTACAGGCCAAACCGATAGAGTACAGGACAAACCGATAGAGTACAGGCTAAACCGATAGAGTACAGGACAAACCGATAGAGTACAGAGCCAAACCGATAGAGTACAGGCCAAACCGATAGAGTACAGGGCCAAACCGATAGAGTACAAGCCAAACCGATAGAGTACAGGCCAAACCGATAGAGTACAGGGCCAAACCGATAGAGTACAGGCCAAACCGATAGAGTACAGGCCAAACCGATAGAGTACAGGTCAAACCGATAGAGTACAGGCCAAACCGATAGAGTACAGTGCCAAACCGATAGAGTACAGAGCCAAACCGATAGAGTACAGGCCAAACCGATAGAGTACAGGCCAAACCGATAGAGTACAGGCCAAACCGATAGAGTACAGGCCAAACCGATAGAGTACAGGCCAAACCGATAGAGTACAAGCCAAACCGATAGAGTACAAGCCAAACCGATAGAGTACAGGCCAAACCGATAGAGTACAGGCCCAAACCGATAGAGTACAAGCCAAACCGATAGAGTACAGGGCCAAACCGATAGAGTACAGGCCAAACCGATAGAGTACAGGCGAAACCGATAGAGTACAGGCTCAAACCGATAGAGTACAGGCCAAACCGATAGAGTACAGGGCCAAACCGATAGAGTACAGGCCCAAACCGATAGAGTACACACCAAACCGATAGCATACAAAACCGATAGAGTACAAGGCAAACCGATAGAGTACAGGCCAAACCGATAGAGTACAGGCCAAACCGATAGAGTACAGGCCAAACCGATAGAGTACAAGCCAAACCGATAGAGTACAGGCCAAACCGATAGAGTACAAGGCAAACCGATAGAGTACAGGCCAAACCGATAGAGTACATGTCAAACCGATAGAGTACAGGCCAAACCGATAGAGTACAAGCCAAACCGATAGAGTACAGGCCAAACCGATAGAGTACAGGGCAAACCGATAGAGTACAGGCCAAACCGATAGAGTACAGGCCAAACCGATAGAGTACAGGCCAAACCGATAGAGTACAAGCCAAACCGATAGAGTACAGGGCAAACCGATAGAGTACAGGGCCAAACCGATAGAGTACAGGCCAAACCGATAGAGTACAGGCCAAACCGATAGAGTACACGCCAAACCGATAGAGTACAGGCCAAACCGATAGAGTACAAGAAAACCCGATAGAGTACAGGCCAAACCGATAGAGTACAGGCTAAATCGATAGAGTACAGCCCAAACCGATAGAGTACACGCCAAACCGATAGAGCACAGGCCAAACCGATAGAGTACAGGCTAAACCGATAGAGTACAGGCCAAACCGATAGAGTACAAGCGAAACCGATAGAGTACAAGCCAAACCGATAGAGTACAGAGCCAAACCGATAGAGTACAGGGCCAAACCGATAGAGTACAGGCCAAACCGATAGAGTACAAGCCAAACCGATAGAGTACAGAGCCAAACCGATAGAATACAGGGTAAACCGATAGAGTAGAGGCCAAAACCGATAGAGTACTGGCCAAATCGATAGAGCACAAACTGATAGACTACAGGACAAACCGATAGACTACAAGCCAAACCGATAGAGTACAGGCCAAACCGATAGAGTACAAGCCAAACCGATAGAGTACAGGGCAAACCGATAGAGTACAAGCCGATAGAGTACAGGCCAAACCTATAGACTACAAGCCAAACCGTTAGAGTACAGGCCAAACCGATAGAGTATAGGCCAAACCGATAGAATTCAGGGCCAAACCGATTGAGTTCACCGATTGAGTACAGGCCAAGCCGATGGAGTGCAAGCCAAACCAATAGAGTTCAGACCAAACCTATAGACTACAGACAAACCGATAGACTTCAGGCCAAACCGATAGAGTACAGGACTGACTGACTGACTGACTGACTGACTGACTGACTGACTGACTGACTGACTGACTGACTGACTGACTGACTGACTGAATGACTGACTGACTGACTGACTGACTGACTGACTGACTGACTGACTGACTGACTGAATGACTGACTGACTGACTGACTGACTGACTGACTGACTGACTGACTGACTGACTGACTGACTGACTGACTGACCGACTGACGAACTAACTGATTGACTGACATGAATCATCCAATGTATTTAGTAAATTATCTAACTGTGTCACAGACAATAATGTAACATAGTTTGGATTATGGCATTTATGAATCTCCACGCCCGAAATAACTGAGACTGCTCCACCCGAATGCCATTAATACTTAACTAACAGCCGATTTCTCATGCTTTCTCATGCACTTCACTTAGATAGACCTATTGTCAAAGATGATATGCACTCCCAAGGCACTCCCAAGGCATGCCGACTGCATGACTATTCCACCCGGGCCTATTATAATTAGGCATCGGCCTCTGCCTTGAACCTGTGATTCAGCTTTGTGAGCGCCACGATCGCTCATATGATTGTCGATGGGCCTCAAGTCCCCTAGTTGTTGAAAAGCACACATACAATTGTATGTATGTATGTATGTATGTATGTATAGATCCTAAGTGGCCGAGTGGGTTGGTAGCCCGCTCTCCACGTCGGCGCCCCGGGTGCGCTTCCCGGTCGGTCGGTGTATCAGAGATTAATTTCTCGGATCTTTACTGCGGGTGGCTCGGTCGCAATATAAACGTGGAGTACAATACAACACAATACAACACAACACAATATACTGGGGCGCGGTGGTATAGGGGTATGTTCGGTGCCTTGCAGCTGGAGGGTTGCGGGTTCGAATCCACCTCAAAGCCGCCGCGTAAGGACCCTGGGCAAGTCCTTCACTCGCAATTGCTCATGCGCTTCGGCGTGAAACTCCGATTCAGCGTCTGCGCAGTAGTCGGGAGCGCCTCTGAATGGGCAATCTGGTAGAGGCGCTATAACAAGTGTTAAATACAATACAATACAATGTATGTATGTATGTATGTATGTATGTATGTATGTATGTATGTATGTATGTATGTATGTATGTATGTATGTATGTATGTATGTATGTATGTATGTATGTATATATGTATGTATGTATGTATGTATGTATGACATTGTTTATGTATGTATCTATGCAGCAATGTGTGAGCATGTATGTATGTATTGTATGTATGTATGTATGTATGTATGTAATTATACATACATACAATATAATATAGGACCATGGTTCTCAGCATTAACTACTGGCCAAAAATGTCATCTGTGAATCACCGAAGGCGATAGCATACTCTGTAATTAATAATAATAATAATAATAATAATAATAATAATAATAATAATAATAATAATAATAATAATAATAATAATAATAATAATAATAATAATAATAATAATAATAATAATAATAATAATAATAATAATAATAATAATAATACAAAACATATCCGCCCTACGGGGCTCGAACTCGGTACCTCTCGCTCTCCATGCCAGCGTGTTATCCAATTAAGGATACCAATTGCTATTCTTGTATTAACTGCTCTTATGCCTTTAGATTAGACAAATTTCTCCCGTATGTGACCAGGGCTGTTAAAGGCTTGGTTTTTTGGTTTTTGGTTTTTTTGGTTTTTTACAAATTTCAAAATTATAAATGCCAAAAATGTCGTCTCTTCAAGTCTCTTGGCAATTGTTGTATGGTCTTTCTTAACTTTGTTTTATGACATTCTACAGTTCTACTGTTCTAATTAATTTCATTTATATGCATCTGAGTAATTTGAACGGTATTATGCCATTTTTATGAGTTTTATGATCCGAAATAGGAAAATCTCCAAAACAAAAAACCAAAAACCAAAAAACCAAAAACCAACTTTTCATTTTGAAAAAGTTTGGTTTTTTGCACCTCTGTATGTGACTGATAGCTTAATTATGTGGTTGATGAATGATTGAGAAGAAGGTCTTATTCCCGTATCAACTGCCTGTATGCCTTTTACTTTAGACCAAATTTCCCCATAAAGCTGAATAAATTCTCTCTTTGCTACTTCTGCAGTTTTGAAGAGCCTATTTACTTCTCTGGTGCAAAAGTGAAGCAATCGCTTGCTGAAATAAGGGCTACTCAGTACTCACTTACTCGCTCACTCACTTTCATTCACTTAGCCACTCATTCGCTGGCTCACTCACTCACTCACTAACTCATTAAAGAGCATGGTAACTCGAGGTATGGTGAACTTATTTAATCTGCAGCCGTGCAGTTGAAGTCCTGTGTGTCGCCAAAGCTGACAAAACTAGACAAAGACTTAAACGTTTCCTGAAGTCCTACTTAATCAGTCGGTCAATTCAGCCTGATCCAGCTGGATGTTTGATCCGCGACCTTTGATTTGAGATCTACCACCTTGAACTATATATGAGATCAGCCTTCCAAAAGAGGATAGGCCTACTCGCCACCTTAATACTGCGACTCGCCAATTAAATCCGAGCTGCATCCGGGTTTTGCATGTTATCGCATACGACCTTCTGAGCTGAGCTTCTCTTATTTTCTCGTGTAGCAGGTTAGGCCTCTGCATATTGCTGCTATCTTTTCTGTAGCAATAATCGACGCCATGCACCGTGTTTGCACATCTTGAATTTAATTGAAAACTATTTATTGAATCATCACACAACTGTACAGACAAATCAATTTATGATAGTTTCATCTAACGGTTCAATGGTTTGGAATACTCTTCCACAGGACCTAATTCAAGCTCCTATCCTTGATCTCTTTCAGATACAAACTACCTACTGCCCTCACAGATTGAACTGTTTGCATGGTTTGTTGCTGTTCATCTTGCTCTGCACTGTTTTGTTTCTTTGTATATGGTTTTAAATGATTTTTTAAATGATTACGAAGTTGTATGCTTTGCCGTGCTGAACTGGCCGCCTGTATATGCCTACTGTTTGTGTGAGAGGGTAATTCAGGCTGTAGCGGGACTTTTGACCCTTTTGGATGGCTCTTAGATGTTATGTCAAAATAGCGATTAGCGAGTATCGGTTATAGATTCGCACAGATTGGCTTTGATTTTCGGTTTACAAGGATTTAGAGATACACCATCTCTAGATGAACAACTTAATCACTTTAATTAGCACCAACAAAACACCTAAATAATGAAATGTGTTCGAACAGTTCCACCAGTCTTACTTAGCACAACAGCACTGCATGACACAGCGACAGTCTGAATGTATTTTGCGCGTCTGTTACAGTAAACATTCGTCTGCTTTGGGTCTACGCGCAAGGCGCGAATGTCCAGTCAGGTTGGCGCACAGGTATAAAGCTAGTGCCGCGGCTGGGCCATCAATCATCGTGGGGTCAGTGCCGTCAGGTCAGGCGAGAGAAGTGCACGCGCACCAACGTCGGCCTTTTATAAATCACACACTGAGCGGCAGAGGCGCTCCACTCGGTCACTCCTTCATTCACTCATTCAGGTCGGTTGTTCTGTCTGACCGCTGCTGCTCTGTCCCGTCTGCGAGGAACAAAGCCAATTCGACTGTGCGATTTTTTATGCGCTTGAACTTTGCAGATTTAGGCCCTCCAGAAATTCGCGATTCTGCGCCGCGCAATTTTCGCGCAAAAATCCAGCTCTCGCGCAACGGCGCAAAAATTAGCAATGTACGCAATTTTCGCGCAAAGTACCAGAACAGATCGCTGTTTTCTTCACTTTATTCGTAATTTGTGTTCGTAATTGGCGCAATTGGACTTTAAATGACTAAAAATCGACTGCGATGCGTAGTAAATTCAAAATAGCAACCACAGCGTCGATCTAAATATAGCCTAGATATCGATGGTCGAGCGACAATTGAAAAAACCACGGAATGGGACTATAGTATTGAAGTTATAGAGGAATTAGTAGTTAAGGAATATGTTTCTGTTTTTAATGCACAGACTCTTAATAACTTAGTCTCAAAACTTCTAAAACTTGACTGCAACAAAATTCGTCAGACAGTGTGTGCCAAAAACAGTCACGCAACAGCGTGCGTGACCCTTCGCATAGTGCCAATGTGTCGGCTCGTTATCGAGCACATGAATTCATAGACGTTACATACGAAGATGAAGGGCAACCATCCTGGTGACTGACCATACAAGAAACTCGTCAGTCAGTGTGAAAATTCTGCAAGCATCAATAATTTTTAGAAAGCCAAACTATACACTAAATAACGAAAACACTGTTAAATACTTTGGCACACTGATTCATGCAAAAAATAACGTACTTATACCACTTTTTACTTTGCGCAAAATGCGCGCAAAATTAGCGTTTTTGCCGCGCAATTTTTTCAATTTCTTGGCGCAAATTTCTGTGGGGCCTACAGATTGCATGTAACCTTGCTTCTGCTGAATCCACAGGCAGTTGTAATTCTATCGTGCATATATACAATGTCATGGCAATATCCATTCTACCTATGTCAGCCTCACAACAATACTTTATATTTTTCATAATATGTTTGTATGTGTGTGTATGTGTGTATGAAATTGTGAATACTATTATGTGTGCGAATACCACAGAGGTGTGAATAAAGACCATACAAGCATACGATTATGTATGTTATTATGATGCATCTAGCATTTTAGTAATGTGCATAATTGCATAATTAATTACATTATCTTATTTAAAAAAGATATTACTTTTGATCAAAGATATTACTTCTTTTCGTATTTGTAGGCCTATCGGTAGTCCAGAGATGCGCCGATTCCTATTAATCGGGCAAAATCCCTCAAAAACCGATTTACGTATCAAGATTCGGTCCATCCCTACTTGTAAACCTCGGTCTCATTAATAACACTAGTTTTGCATTCATTTCCGATCTGGGACACAATCTAACTCGGATTTCCGGAGACCGAGAGAAACTAGTCTTCTCGTTCAACGTCTTTCGTTATAATCAATCAGCCTTTTCAAAGCCGCTGCTTACCGCAGTACCTTGGCCTTCCCAGAATTGGATGAAACGTTGTTATTAACTGTCTCCGGACAATTTTTTTGCCTCCTGGGAAGTATATGCCTATTTATCTCGGGGAAAATAATAATAATAATAATAATAATAATAATAATAATAATAATAATAATAATAATAATAATAATAATAATAATACAAATTTATAATTATAATAATAATATTAATAATGATGATGATGGTGATGATAATGATGATGATGCTGCTGATGATGATGATGCTGAATGCTGATGATGCTGCTGATGCTGATGCTGATGCTGATGCTGATGATGATGATGATGATGATGATGATGATGATGATGATGATGATGATGATGATGATGATGATGATGATGATATTGATGATGATGATGATGCTGCTGCTGCTGATGATGATGATGATAATAATAATAATAATAATAATATTAAAAATAAGAAGATATATACACTAAGTTACACTTGTACTATTGCATAAATACAATGGAATGGGCTACCGCTTGTGTTACGCAGCTTACGCTTACTGCCCCGGAATAGTTTGCCTGCTTTCTACCAATTGCTAAAGTCTTTTCTCTTTGGCCGTGGCTGGTCTCGGAGTGCCTCTGAGTAGGCTTCTTGAAGCGGCGCTATATAAATTTCCGGAATGAATGAATACTGCTAAATTTATATGTATATTGTATTTTATTGCAATATTTGTTTATATTGTATATGCTTTCAACCAGTCTTTTCACTTTTTTGCTGAAACCAGACTGCTTTAATTGTTTGGGGCATAGCAAGCTGGTTGCATAAACAGGTATCATGTAGTACTGCATAGTTATACACGATATACGATGTCCCTACATATACAAGTAATTGAATTGAATTGAATATATACAAGTAATATCATAGGTATTTCAAAATTGTCATGTCTGACACGGGCCTTGTCTGCCATATATATATATAAAATTATATATATATATATATATATATATATATTCACGCGTGTGTGCGTTTGTGTGTGCGTGTCGTGGGTGTGTGTCTGTGTGAACAAAGACCCCTAAATGTATGCGCCACCTCGAGGGAGACTGGATAACGCACCGAGTGAGCACGGCTGTAAACAGGAATTGATGCGGCCAATAGCACGTGATGCCACCTGTCTCAATTCCATAGTATACAGTCTGTGTGACAAGAACGACTTCGCCGCCGTTGTTCTCGTCGTCGTCGTCGTCATCATCATCATCACAACCAGCGGCTGACGCTTCACTCAAAGCATTCACTGACAAGTGCACTTAAGCTGTGAGTCTTCAACAGATGGACCGGACAGTATATACTGTATATATATATATATATATATATATATATATATATATATATATATATATATATATATACTTCTCTGTAATTATTTTAATTTTGTTTTGGATGTTTATCCGATCGCCAACTGAAGGCACTTGTGTTGCAACCTATATGGACTCTTGTTCATGTGAAATGACCTTAGTTAAGTGTTATGTGTGCGGGAGTGTGCCTGCATTTTCTTTTGATGCATTTGTATCTAAAGAACTTTTGAGTATTTGTAACGGTTTGAGTTAAGTTAGAAACAAACACTTGTACATTATAGGACCTCTTGTTGTTTTGACATTAACCTAGTTAAGTGCTTGAAAGTAATCTAAAGTTGCCTTTGTGTATATATTATGTTCTGTCATGATGGTTTGGGTTGAAACATGTTAACGTCATAGAACTGTTATCATATGACGTTCGAAAAGTGTTAATCAAAACCGATGCCACTTGGCTGTTTGACTGGCACATTAGTGTTGCGAAGTTATTATGGAACTCTTGATCATTTGCATCTAAGTGATGATTATGTATCGTGCTCAACGACATTTGTATCCAGTGATTTTTGTGCATCTGACTATGAACCCAGTTAAGTTCTGGAAAACAATTAACTATGTTTATGTCTTATGTTTTATGATACCTATCTGTCTCATGGCAGCATTCTTGAGCATTGCATATAATGACCTTTTGAGTACAATAATGACTCACACTGTAATTACAATGTTACGTTACTAGGTCACCTGACTGCTTCACTGTTGGGATAAGGTGGTAAGAATTTTAGAGCACTTGCGGAAGATGAATGTGATATTCCTGAGGTGCATCTAGTCAATGCTCTTCTGTCATGCTCAACTTCAGTCTTCGTTCATGTAATTGTATGTGATAGATGTGGACATATTATCATATGAGGTCCAACCTCTGCTTTTATTTAAGCAGTCATTCTCATCAAGAATGAGAAATTGATGTACTGTGGTGAATTTGACTCTCTTTGCTTTGTTGTTTTTTTTACTTTGATTTGATGTTGCTTGATCGCCCAGTGTAGGCGCTTGTATGTCCCAACATAGGGATTTTCCTTTTTCTGTAACGAACTTAGTTAAGTGTAGTGTGTGTCTGCATCGTATAATTGGTACACACAAGGCAGTAGTATGTGCACTTTGCGGGAAGGGATACCACCTGGCATGCCACCAAATTACATCCTTGAGCTTAATTGATCCATCCTCTTGGTTTTGTACACGTTGTTTGGAGACCCTCTTTCCGTTTAATCATATTAGTTGTGAAGATGAATTTGTCCAGTGTTTGAATGATACACCTGATGTAATCCTGTCACTTGGTCGTTTAAGGGAGGGACCAAGATTAGAGGTATATACCGATGTACAAGAAAATCGTCCCCTAACTCTCAACTACGATTTGGACCCAGACGATAACTACTTCATTAATCGTCCCTTGGTCTCCAAATATAGTACTCCTTCGGCCTTAGAGACAGTATTTTCTTCTAACGGGCAATTGACATCTCTTATGCATATCAACTCTCGAAGTATGGCCTCAAAGACTTCAATAATTGCCTGTCTCTTGAACCAATTGTCCATTGATATTCTCGCTATTACTGAGACCTGGCTTGAGGAATCAACAACCGATTCTACACAAATCACAGGCTATAGTTTAATTCATAAGGTTAGGAGTTCGGGCCGTGGTGGAGGAGTGGGCTTTGCCATTAAGAATCACATAAAGTATAGCGAAATGGAGATCCCAACCAATTGTCGTTCACATCTCACTTATGAGGCGCTATTGCTTCGGTTTCCTCAAGCTGACGGATCATACTTTGTCATTGGTGTGGTGTATAGGCCCCCGGGTCAGGATGTCGGAGCTTTTAACGCTGAATTCGTGCAATTGTTATCCATGTTAACAACTAAAACTAGAGATATATATATTTTAGGTGACTTTAATATTGATCTATTAAAAGCCCAGGACCATCTTCCAACTTCCAGTTTCCTCGATATCATGTCCTCTCACCACTTCTTACCCTCTATAACCCAACCCACAAGAATTACTACAACCTCCTCGACTCTAATAGACAACATCTTCTCTAACAGAACTTCTAAAGTAGTGGACTCATACATACTTGCATCAGACATATCTGACCACCTTCCTATTCTGGCGAGAATTAATCTCACTCCAATTACAGAGGATACAACAGTGAACTTAGTTACTCGTAACATAAATGCCGCCTCATGTGAGCACTTTAAAATGCTACTGTCTCAAGTTGATTGGTCTGTTGTATCTGACTCTTGTGGTGGGAATGATCCTGATAGCTCCTATGATTTATTTTTATCTCTATTCAAGACAGCATATAACACAGCCTTTCCTCTCAAAAAACAAAAACTCAAGGCACACAGGGGCTGTAAACAACCTTGGATGACACCTGGACTACTCAAATCATGTAGGAAGAAATCGAAGTTATACTTGAAATTTATTAAGAATCCTTCCCATGAAAATAAATCAAAATTTGTTACTTATAGAAATAAATTTAAAATGATCCGCATAAGAGCTGAAAGAAACTACTATGAGTCTGAATTTCTAAAATATAGTCATGATCTTAAAAAAACTTGGCAGGTTATAAGAACTATAATTAATACCAAGGATAAGAATAGAATTATTAGCAAGTTATGCATAAATGGCAATTCTATAACTGATGCTGATGTTATGTCAGAGAAATTCAACAACTATTTTGCTAATGTTGCTCAAGATCTTGTCGAGAAGATACCAGCTTCAAATAACACTATTCAAACATATTTAGACCCACCCCTACCAACCTCCTTTGCCATTTATCCTACCTCTCCTGCTGAGTTAATATCTATAAATCATACTCTAAAAATTTCACATAGTGCGGGATTCGATGAGATTGATCCAACTGTTGTGAGTCCAGTGTTCGACCTTATTGCTGCTCCCTTGTCTGATATCATAAACTGCTCTTTGTCTTCAGGTATAGTCCCCTCTGCTCTAAAAATAGCCAAAGTTATACCAATATATAAACAGGGTCAAGAGGAGGAACTAACCAATTATAGACCAATTTCCATTTTACCGTTTTTCTCAAAATTTCTTGAAAAGGTTATGTATTCTCGACTATTTGACTACATTAATAAATGAACATTCTACATACTTCACAACATGGTTTCCAGCCGGGTCATTCAACCTCAATGTCGCTCTTAAATATTCAGGATAATATATCATCTGTTATTGACCGGGGGGAATTTGCATTAGGTATATTTATTGATATTGCAAAAGCTTTTGATACGGTCAATCACGACATACTCACCAGCAAATTACAAAATATTGGTGTGCGTGGAATTGCTTTGGACTGGTTCAGAAATTACCTAGACAATAGAATGCAACAGGTTTTATGTAATGGCTCTTTATCGGAATTGAAACTAATCAAATTTGGGGTGCCACAAGGGTCTATTCTTGGACCACTTCTTTTCTTACTCTTTATAAACGACCTCCCCAATGCTTCCCCAATATTGCGCTTTGTACTCTTTGCCGATGATACAAACATCTTTGCTTCTCACAAATCGTACGACATACTTTTTCAAACAATGAATCAGGAACTTAAGCATGTGGTCGATTGGTTTCGAGTGAACAAGTTATCTTTGAACCTCAATAAAACTAATTACGTATTATTTTGTTCACATCGAAAGCCTATTCCTGAAGTTAAAGGAACAATATTTATGGATAATAAACCTTTACCCCAAGTAACTTCGGTCAAATTCCTGGGAGTATATGTAGATCAGTTTTTAACTTGGAAAGTACATATAGAAAATATTTCTAAGAAAGTGGCGAAAAGTGTAGGTATCTTGGCCCGTACTGCCCACCTTCTACCGACTAGAATTAGACTTAGCCTATATTACTCCTTAGTCCACCCTTATCTCTCTTATTGCAATGTAGTGTGGGCCTCTAATTACCCTTCTCGACTGGTTAGGTTAACTTCATTACAAAAAAGAGCAGCCAGAATTATCTTGGGTAACTTGAACTCCCTGTCTTCACAGGCCGGGTTACAGAAATTGAAAATTTGTAATATAGAACAGATTAGAATCAAACAGACCTCAGAGTTTATGTTTAAATATATGCATAATCTTTTGCCTGGAGCTTTTACTGACTTCTTTAGCTTGACATCCCAATCTAATCCTTACAATGTTCGGTCTTCTTCCAATTATAGAGGAATTGCCACTAGAACTAATACACGAAAATTCTCCATCAAAAGTGCTGGCCCTAGGACATGGAATAATCTCCCTGTTGCCATTCGTGCCTCTCCTAGCATTTCAGTATTTAAAAAGAAACTCCATCATCACTTACTGTCTGTGGATCCCTGACTCCCACCATGCTTCCCCTGCTATTACCTGCCGTACATGCTCAAATTCGTACATACTGTGCTCGTTGCAGACACTCACTGTGTGTAATTTTTGATATTTAGTTAACTAGTTAAGATGTAAAATTTTTGGTACCCACATGCATAACCTGCTGCCACGTTTCCCATGTACATGGGTAACCCTGTTAGCGGGACCCTGGTCCCTTAAGGGTTTCTCTCCCTTTTCTTTTTGTTGGCGTTTCTATAATAATTATATTTGTGATGTTGTGATGTTGCCTACTTGAAGGAATAAAATTTTTGGTTATGGTTATGGTTATATATATATATATATATATATATTATAGGTCCATTAGCTTCATAGTTGCACAACCACAGCAACCATATCATCCTCCGAGGCTCATAATAAATGCTGATTACTACTACTACTACTACCACCACTACCACCACTGCTGCTGCTGTTGCTGCTGTTGCTGCTGCTGCTGTTACTACCAGTGCTGATTCTACAGTGTCCACACCCTCTGCTGATACTAATGATAGGCTATATACTGCAGTGTGCACACTCAACGCACTCGCATGTATTCAGTCATTTTTTATTTTCGGGACCAAGTTCTGACATCAGAATAGCAATGTACGAACAGGCACGTAGCGAGACTTAAATTCAAGAGGAGGCAACTGCACAGAAAATTGTCAAAATCTTAGTAATTGCATCGAGTCATTGGTCAATAGAAGTTCCAATATATAAAAAAAGCAAGAGGAGGTCCTCGTGCCTCAATGTAACTACGCCTATGTGTACGAAGGATATCTACCAAGGGTTGCAAAAAGGGAGAAGTGAGATCTGTTAGAGAAAGGTAGGAAGGATAGGTTAGTTTGCTTAATAATTATTGCCAGCGGAGGCAAATAATGAGGAATTCTGGTTTTGGAGGGTTTAGGCATTGAAGGTTGGCAGTCGTCGATGCTGATATCTGGGTGGTGGAGTATTACACCTGGAATGGAGTGAGAGGAGAAAGATATGAGCAGTTGTATATTATCGGGATAGAGACGCTAATCGACAGAGGATGGAGAAATGAGTTTGCTTAGTGTGGGGTGTAAAAAATGAACAGCAGAGGACCAAGAACAGAACCTTGAGGAACACTGCAGGTACGGATGTTAGGATCAGATGAGCGGCCAGCGCATTGACAGTGAATAAACGTAAAGAAAGGTATGACTTGATCCAAGATATATGACAGTACCAGAGATTGCAAATGCAGAGGAATGGCTTTTAGTAAAGATTGCATGGTCTATTGTATCGAAGGCAGTGGAGATTCCAAAAGACACAAACAAGAGACTTGTTGACGACCTATAGGCTATCGCCATGACAAGTTTGCTGTATAACGAAAGTGCGACTGTTTCAGTGGAGTGATGTTTGGTGTAGGTTTGTAGAGCCCACATTATGCCACAAGTAATATACTTTGTTTCTTCTCAGGTGTCATCATTACCTGCATTAGTTAAGACAGAATAATTACATTTTGCTCACTGAAGTATGCAGTGACATAAAGAGGCGCTTCACCACGTTGATATGGTGACTGATTGGTTTGAGCGCTGGCATTGTAACCAGTGTTATTTTAGTTCCTGAGAATAGAACTAGAACAGGAATAATAATTATTTTAAATTAATTCCACTAACGAAACCTAGAATAAAAAATAAGTCTGGAACGGGAATAGAACAATACAATACAATACAACTGATCTTTGATATCGCCCTTCTTACTAAGGTTGCCCAAGCTCAGAAGTGCACACGCCTCGGCGGCGCAGAAGCAGTTATATTGCAGAGCAATTGTGCCCTAAGGACGTGCTCAAGGTCCCTACGCGGCGGCTTGAGGTGGATTCGAACCTGCAACCCTCCGGCTGCAAGGCACCGAACATACCCCTACACCACCGCGCCCCACAAAGTAATAAAAATTATAATATTTTTCTCGGACGAGAACGGAATAGAAAAAAATATTTTGTTAGTTTTGATAGCTATGCGGACTGACGGCGGATCCAGATTGAAGCGACAGTAACAGTCGCAATCACATTGTCCGTAATATACTAATCTCATAAATACGTCAATACGCTGTTTTGTGTGACAATCTGATAGACAATAATAGTTCATGTTAGACATTTCTTGAGAACTGTAAGTGGAAGTGAATGTGGAACTACAAATATAAATTTTCAGGTACTGGAACGGGAACTAAACTTTTTCATAAATAGGAAGTATAACTAGAACAAGAACAAAATTTATTTATAAAGAGGAACTAAAACTAAAACAAAAATGACGACAGTGGATTACAATAAGAACAGAAATAGAATTTAATGCTGGAACTAAAATTAAACTGATTGGAACAGGTAGTGCGCGGGTTCGATCCTCTTCTGATACAGTTTGGCCTTCTGTATTATAGTTACCTTGAGCTAGTCCTTTAGGCACATTTGATCAGGGCAGTGTGATTCTCCTTACAGATTTTATTTTAGTTATAGTTATAGTTAATGGTTTTTTATTTTAGTTATAGTTATAGTTATAGTTAGTATTATTTTTTAGTTATAGTTATAGTTATAGTTAATTGATTTTTATTTTAGTTAATTTTAGTTACTACTTAGTTACAATAATTAAGGCTATAAGCAAAATTGTGCGTATTAACACGCTGTTTCACAATTTGCTCAGAGCTTTGAAAGCCTTTGAAGCATGGGTGAATTCAGCTTCATGAATACACGAGTTTCCAAATTAACTGACAAATTGCATAATAAAATGTCGCATTTTTCGTTCTCATTTATGTCGAATCGTCCATACTGCACTTCCTATTTTTATTTTTGTATTAACGAAAATAAAGATGAATTTTCGTTATTGTTATTTTCGTTATAGTTATAGTTATAGTTAATGATATTTTTTAGTTATAGTTATAGTTATCGTTAACGAAATCATTTTATTTTCGTTAACGAACATTTTCGTTATCGTTATCGTTAACGAGAATCACACTGGATCAGGGCAATTGTTTGATGCTTTGTCATTAGATAGTTGGCTTAGAAACTATAGATAGGCCTATAATACAGTGAGTTACAATTAACGTATGCTTAGCTGTTGAAGATCGTGAAGTAAAACTGACGGAGTAATGATTTCACGGCAGAAGAAAGTCTCTTCTGACTGTCGTTTTGTGATCGGTGAACGCAGGAAAAGGAACAGCAAAGCACCTGCTTGGGCAAAATGGTTGAGACTCTTTCAAGACAACGAAATGGTGCATATACGCGTTAAGAAAACACTGGTCTTTAAAAGCCGATTAAATTTTATTCAATGCATGTAGATAGGAAATCGATTTCTTTCAATAAACAATGAGTCAGAAGAACTACTAACACCGTCGACAGTGTTAATAATCGTCGGTCAGTTAATCTAGTCGTCGTCAATCTGCAAGACTGCAAAGAAGTCTTCGTCATGACTGGTTACTCTGTTCACTGGTGCATAGGTTGCCGAGCAATGCTGCTGCTGCTGCTGTGGTTGCCTCTGTGTTTGTTTCTCTGGTTGGTGATGTCCTACTCCCTTTCGCCGATTTGTGCCTTGCGATTTTCTTTCGCTGTTTGGATGAGAGGTGTTCTGGTGCCTCCGGACGCTCCCAGCCCAAGTAAACAATTTGCCACAATCTGGACAATAGAACAGCCGATCGTCTCGTGACTTTGGTGTAGTTGCGGCGGCTGGTGATGGAGTCTCAGCTGCTGAGACTGCTGCAGCTGCAGTTGCTTCTGTTGCCATCGCTGCTGATGCGATAGGAGATGCGGCTAATTTTGATGAAACAGCCATCGATATTCCTGCAGCTGCTGTTGCCGGAGTTTCAGCTGTTGGTACTGTTGCAGCAGTTGTTGATGGTCTTGTAGCAGTTGTTGATACTCTTTTTGTAGTTGGTGATACTTTTGTAGCAGTTGTTGACACTCTTTTTGCAGTTGGTGATACTCTTGTAGCAGCTGTTGACACTGTTGCATCTGCTGTTGACACTGTTGCATCTGCTGTTGACACTGTTGCATCTGCTGCTGCAGCTGTTGTCGAAGCTGATGGTGATGATGTTGATGCCACAACTTCTGCTTCTGTTGGTTGTTTTTCCACTGTGCAGTTCTTCTTCGCTGCATGACCAGTCATGCAGATAGCCTCGTGTTTACGGAGGTTCGCAACCAGCATGAAGACTTTGTTGCAGTATCGGCACACAGGCTTCTTATTTTCATTGACCTTCACCTGGAAATGCAGGCAGAAGTGAACCTTCAGCTGCCTGAGCGTCTTGTACCATCGGTGACACAGCGGACACATCAGGTAGTCCGACCCATTCCAGCGTGGCTTCGTCGTGATGTCAGGCCCAAGAATTTCGTGGTTCGTTAGACAGAAGGGACACATGATGGCCTTTGATTTTGACGTCGTTGATGGCGCTGATAATGGCGCTTTCTTTTCGGTCGTCGTCGGCTTACTGCTGGACTTCTTCTTTCGGGTCGTAGGAGGAGGAGCCTCCATCCTGCCGTGGTCAGACTGAACGTGATTCTGATACAAGTTGTAATCGTCGAACGTCTCCGAACAACATTTCCAACCTCGCCACTTTTTGCGTAGTTCTTGCGACTCTGCAAAAAAAACCAGAATGTTAATTATGCCACTGTATATCTTTCCGCCTGCAATGCATGCTAATATCATCGGTGGTTGTTAGCGAAGGCCATCTCTAGGGAAATCTGACATCATACAACGGCTATCATGGGCAGCACCTTAGAGTAATTCTTTAAATGCGTTATAAATGATTAATTTAAAAAAAATGAATACAAGGGTGCTCGATAGTGTAGTGGTTAGCGCGCTGGACTGTCAATCGAGAGGTTGAATAGAAATTTCGTTCTAGTGTTCTGCTCCACCTGAACTCTCTAGCCAAATCAGCCATTATGAGTTTTTTGACTGAACACAGTCGGTGGGAAAATGAGATGGCGAGGGAGAAGACTGGGCACCCGCCCTCATATGCCGAGGATAAGAAAGTGAAGTCGCTGACACTTCATACTCAAGGCTGCCTCAGTGTTAGCTTAAGGGACTGCTCTTCTTCTAACTGAATACATACATGTATAAGGCGCATGCATTATGTAAGTGCCTGCATTAAGATATATGTGTAGGTCTATGCGTCCAGATATATGTTTATTCAGGGCTGCCGACAGAAATTTCGGGCCCCTAGGCAGAGCAGTCACGGGCCCCTAACTATCCTTAGACTTCATGAGAAAATTAAAAAAAAACTGAAATAATAATAGTGCCGGTATAACCCAACAAAATTTATATTTATATATATGCAACTATTGTAGTTAAGTGTCCATAATATTATATTTTAAAATACATAAATCATAAACGTTGTATAACTGATTATAATATTTTTCATAAGTTGATTGCTGGGCCCAGCCCGGGCCCCTACAAGTAGCCGGGCCTCTGGGGTTTTGCCCCCCCCCTCTCGGCGGGCCTGTGTTTATTTACATAGAAATACAGATATTATGTAAATGCTTAGATACATGCTTACTTACATGGGCAAGCAGATGGCGTATGTCTACATACCTGCTTACTTACATGGGTCCAACTCATCATAAGGCCTTAGCCTATATATCACGGACAGTTACTGTAGCCTATTTGTTGACAAGCATAGTACGGAACTGATATTTCGACATATTCGTTTCTCTCTCCGGGTATTGATTCGTAGATCTGACGTCATGTGAAATTAGCATTTCGTGGAAGACGAAACATTTGCTGTTCATTTTTATCATGTTTGTGCTTCAGTCTGAGATTCTTTGAACACTATTATGAACTCGCGTGAGAAGAGAACTAAGCTTAATCTGGACCAGAGCCTTTATTGCTTACCCGGTACCTTACCCTGCTTCGCTGCAAATTTCTGACAACAACTTTTATTGGGGCCAAATTGGAGCGACAGCCGACCCACGATTTGCAACCAGCGCAACAATGCGTGCCACCCTTGGCCCCAATCACCATGGTATCAGCTGTTACTCTTGGATGGGAATCCTTTACTTGGGCTGTAGGGCCTACCAGTGTGAGCCTGCTTAGTTTACTTTGCTAATAAATCTGAGCACTGTCTGCCTGTAGAAAAACTATTTGTTCTTAATGAACTGTAACATCGTAATTTTTAGACTGGCGTAGACCTAATAGAGAGCGCCGCTGATTACTCTTGAAGCTACATAAATTTCTTGTTACAATTACAATAAATTATTTTGGTTAATATTATCCACATCTGGTAAACCCGTAGCTTAGTTTGGTTAATTATTTTATATCGTCAAATTAAAATGTAAGCTGGATTGATGAGAAAAATTGTTTCCCTAAAATGGACGTGGGTTCGATGAAACCATTTATGTGTTTAAATGGATGTTGGAGTGATCAAAATAATTTTTACTGTAAATAGAAGCTTGATTGATGAAACTAAGTTTTTGGTGCAATAGAAGCTGGGTTGATGAAAATATTTGTTTCCGCAAGTAGAAGCTGGACCCGTGAGAACAGTGCTTTGTGTAGGCTAAATAAAAGTTCCGTTGATGACAAATATTTCTTTAGTTAAATAGAAGTTGGGTCATTTTTCATGAAATGGAAGCTGGATCGATGAAAACAATTTCTCGATGAAATGGAAGCGGGATTGACGATAGTTATCATGGGCATAGGTAGATTGCTTACTTACCAACGTGAAGCACGGCATTGAAGACATTCAAATAATTTACCTACCTAAAATACGAGATAACCTCCGTTTCCTACCATTTTGCCTGTCATCTTCAGCTTTCCTCTGTTTGGGACTTTTTATCTCCGTGGGTTTAGGCAGAATGGGACGGTAGCTTGCGAGTAGTTCGCTCTCCCGAATTTGCAGCAACTGTTCGCTCCTCGTCTTCGGTGGTTCAACTGGAGGATCTTCTGGAGATTTTCTCTTCCTGCGTGTCTTCAGCGTCTTGGTTCCCGTTGAGTTAGTTTGTGACGATGTCCTCAGATTAACCGTTCCACTCGGTCCGGGGAGATTTCCAAGACTGCTGGCAGACTGCTTCTGGCTCTCCACCGCTTCGCTGTGACCTCTGTCCATCGTCTGTCTATCCATAGACATATCTAAAGGAATGTCCAACGAATTCCAGTCTTGAGCTACAGCTCGCCAGTCTATTGTCTCCATGTTTGAATCTGTGTTATTGGCCGTTCCAGTGGATGATCTAGGAAGATTTCCAAAACTGCTCGCGTATTGTATCTGGCTCTCCAGCAGTGCGCTTTCACCACTGACAAACTGGTCCATCACCGGTCTATGCATAGACATGTCTAAAGGAATGTCCAACGAATTCCAGTATTGAGCTCCAAGTCGCCAGTCTAGAACTTCGATGTCTGAATCTGTGATACTGGAGGTTCCGAACTGATTCGCTCGATGCTCATGGTGAAGACTAAGATCTATGGCAGAATCATCGTTCTCTGTATATATGTAAGGATTCTCGAGTCTTTCTGGATTAAAGATCTGCCGGAGATTGTTTTGTGTTTGATTTTCGTAATCAGAATTTGCGATGCCTTGCTCCATGTAACCTGGTCTCCCATAACTCGGATTCTCAGGGTAGTCACTTGCCTGGAGTTTAATCGGTTGAACGCAATAATCCTGGTATCCGTAGTTTCCGTATTGTCCCCCGACACCACCTGTACAATCAACGCTATTAGGGATTGTGGAATTGCCATATCGAACACGGGTTTGGTCGGCCATAAGGAATTGGATCTGCTGGCTATATTCATGGTCGTGTCCCTCATGATGAATGATGTTCTCGTAGCTCCACTGACCTCTTACCTCTCTGTTGTAGTAGACCTGCTCCTGTGTCACCCAATTCGACGTTGCATGGTTGATTCCGTCTGACTGGTAGGTCTGGCTACGGCTCAGGTCATCTTGTCCGGTTTCGTGGAAGCAGAGCTGTGGCGCTGGTACGAGTCCTTGATCGGGTTCATCTGTCTTGTACACGAATCCAGGTAAAACGCCTTGCTCCCCACTTCGCGGCATCGCTAAGCTTTAACTTCAGGGTCTAGCGTTATGTGTCTATACTGGTTGCAAGAGAAAAACGCTCCAAATTTCTCTTAGTTCGTTCCTAGACCACGAGATGACGTCAATCTTAAATCACTATGACATATTAAGCCATTGCGTTTATTAGCGTAACAATGATTGTGACGTCAGTAACCTTCAACATTATTTATTAACTAAAGTACCATAATGTTATGTGGCGCTGTAGCAGTGGAGCATGATACAACGTCTGGCTGCAGGGATACAATACAATACAACTTGTATTTATTAAGCGCCTTAACAAAACGGAGTCTTACTCAAAGAACGCGTTACACTGTACATGTAGTTACTAATCATAGTACTTAGAGAAGAGATAAGTTTTAAGTTTAGATTTAAGAATATTAATTGAGGATGATCTTCGGATTGGTTCTACTAAAGAGTAAAAGGATGGCCGGGTGTAGAACAATGTCGTAACTAAGAGTCCGCAGATTCCACAAGGGGGAGTGGATAAGGTGGATCAAAAGTTGGTCTACGAATTGGGAGCCAGCGCAAAGCCTGTTTTGTTATGGGAGAGTCCAAATGAGTAGTCATGCGCCAAGAGACCGACACCTGAAATTCCCTCACTGATGCAGAAGACTATTCAACAACAATAATAATAATTAGACCTATAATAAATAACAACAACAACAACAACAATAAAAATAATAATAATATTAATTCTAATTCTAATTCTAATAATAATAATAATAATAATAATAATAATAATAATAATAATAATAATAATAATAATAATAATAATAATAATAATAATAATAATAATAATGATAATAATAATAATAATAATAATAATTATTATTATTATTATTATTATTATTATCATTATTATCATATTAAATATGGTAATTATACTAGCTAATGATACGAGACTAGAATGGTTCTCTACAACCTCTGAATTTTAAACTTTTTGGCAAAAAAATGATGATGATGATGATGATGATGACGAGATTAACTTGTCATAGACTACGTCAACTTGAATCAGTATGACTAATTAGTAAGACACATTTATGCTACATAACTGACAAAAAAGCTTTTAAAGTCTCGCATCGTATTCTAAGAGGCGAAGCTAATTTATCATGATGAATTATTAACGGCGCCGATGTCGTCGGTCTGACGTTGCACCGTTCATGCAGACGATGAACCTGGCGCTATATCAGCTGCCGATATAATTAACCCACGACTCTCTATTGTCAGCTCTTCAAACGAAATTCTTTTCATGATTTGTATTATGGATGGTCGTGATAATTGCTATTTTAATCTGCCTATTGATGCTAAGCGTACTTTTATGCGTGAGTAGCAGTTTCCAGCGTTTAACGACATTCTTATGGCTGCCAGGGTCGTTCACGTCGCCCTCCTAATTTCTCCAGGCTTGGGACTGGCACTACCAGAGCGCATTTATCGTTGAACTTTTACGTATTTTTATGCGTGAAGAATAATTGGCGATGGGTTATAGGGTACCTGGGTACGAGTGCTGAAGTCACCGTGCGTGTATGTACATTAGGCCAGAAACTTGTACACTGTACAGTCATCGATGGTAAGTAAGAAGCTTCAGCCTAAAGTGTTGATATAAATATGATGGTTGGGTGGATGGGAAGCGTAGCGATCAGCAATCTTCCTTGATGTTGAGACGAATGACCTCGTTCTTTGTGCAACTCTGACGCTTTCACTTTCAGAGCTGGCTTCTTAGTGGCATCGACCCTATACGCTGTAATAGGGGCTTACGTAAAAGTCAAACGATCACCAGGCACGCTGTGCTTACGAATGATCCAGCGGGCAACATGGACCCAGTTGCGCGAGGCACATAACGCGTTCTATCATCAACCCAAGAAGTGCCGGCTGGTGAGCATAACCGTTTGAGGCTAATGCAGTTGCCATTCTTCAACCTCAGCGGACATGGGCCAGGAATTGTGAACATGTCATCGGTCAATTAATTCTCGTAAACTCCAAAGCTAGGAGCAAAGCACCAGCTTATTCACGAGCGCTGCGTCAAGGTAAAGGGTTGTCTAGAGATTGGGCAATTGTCAATTTGTTCTGATACGACTCATTTATAGCTAGGTCTACAATACGTCGTGAATAAGCTGGTGCCTTACGCTTTAGCTTTTAAGTAGTGCTTAAAGCAATACAAATTTTGGTTATGGTTATAAATTTCGAGATTGCGATTACGATGGTCAAGGTTTGGTTATACGTGCGTGCGAGGGACTTCCGACTGAGACTTTTACCGTCAATTCGAACTTCTTTCTGTCCTATTGAACTGTGACATTAAACAGGAGGCCCATCGAAAGATGTACACAGGGCTCTAAATAAATTTTGGGGCACATAACATTTAAGATGTAGTAGGGGCTGTGCTAGAGACTGATATAGGTATCTTCGGCGTCGTTAATATAACTCGTGGGAAATAACAAGGAAAGCGATCTCTCTGGCAATTGCAGCTGTCGTTAAGGACCTTCTTTGGGACTTCAGTCTTTAGTAGTACACGTGTACTTGTGGACCGTATACGACCCTCGGTGCATATACTTAGGTAGACCTGAAGCCTTAAGCTCTAATTATAGTGGCTCTCTGCGAACGCGGTGTAGGCAACCGCTAAAGCCATTTTATCACTCTGCGCATTTGCCTCTAGACTGCGAATCAGCTTCTAGCATAGATTCCCGAAAACTAGAAGTTATTTTCCGACAGACGCATAAAGTTCTTTTATAGACGTCCGTGATAATTAAAACTGAACGCTGTGATCCACGACAGCTTTGCATGAATTCAAAAGAGATATAGGCAGCTTTAGAGGCTATGCATTAGCTTATTTTGTCCATATACTTGAGCCATAAATTTATAAGCTTTCCAGTTGGGTGTACGATACTCCTCTCTATAGGTTGGCGTGATGGTGGGATGTCTAATGAGGGTTCAAATTGGCGGCAGGATAGATTCTTGCATCCCGGAAAGCCTGGTCGAAATTAGATTCTGTTCCATTAGCGTCGTATATATGCTAGTAGGCCTAGCCATAAATGAGTGCATCTGAAATTCTCTATCAATTATAATTAGAAGATCAAACTAGATCAGAAAGAAGACTGGTCGCTCGCCCAAGTTATAATACAAAACTGAAGTTGTTATAACAGTTGATGCGCATGGATGCTTCTCGGAATGACTGCAAACATAGAGCATACTAAAACAGCGCATCGTCACCTACAGGCCTGGTGTTAAGAGGTAAGACACAGTGAGAGAGGCAAACAGCCCGCGCAGTTTGGCTCTGCGTATCTTTTCCCTGCACGTGTGATAACTTTTGATACAATAATGGAATCTAATGCATTGTGTTCGTTTATAGAATCACATATAAATACACATGTATTTTGAAAACAAAGTTAATAGCATTAGCGGCCTATGGTCTGCATTTATCGGAGGTGATACGAGACTAATAATACACAGGTGTTTACGGAATCAGTTTTGACAGTGTTGCGGCATGCAGGTGTCATTTATGGCTAATGTATCTACGAGGACTGTTGAATATAATTTATCCGACAAATTTGACACAGATGTATGATCTACTGCGCTGAAATAATTGATTTGTCGTCTACACATAGATCGTAAATTACTATAAAAGCTATTACATGCGTATGTCGGCCTATGTATGTGTGTAATTACTTTCCAGCCGCTTGCTTCTGTTTTGTTTGAACGGGTGTTTGTGTGAGGGGCGATATGTGACGACTGTTGTGCAGTGGGTTCTTCTTAGTAGGCCTGATGATGATGTCGATAGGATGCTCTGCGTCTGAAGAGGATGTGGGCGAAGGCATTCCTGAAGTCCTGGTTGAAGATGGTATAGATGATGGGATTGAGAGCGGAGTTGCAGTAGCCGAGCCAGAAGATGACCGCGAAGACGCTGTTTGGCACCTCCAGCCCAGCCACCGACATGATCGGATAGATGGAGAAAAACGGCAACCAGCATCCGACAAACGATGCCATGACGATGCCAAGCACTACGATCGCCCGCCTCTCCTTAGCCCTCGCCACCCGACGCTTGGCACGGTCGAAGTCAGCACTCGCCAGGTGGCGTCGATCGTTCGCTTGGGGGCGCTGCTGCTGTTGTTGCTGCTGCTGCTGATGCGGCGGTTGGTGGGTGAAACCGGAAAGATGGCGACGCGACAGTATGGCTGGAATGTACTGGAGAAAGTTGTCCGGTAGGTGGCTGATCGTTCTTCTTTCGACGGATACCCCGTCTTTGTCCAAATCGACGCTCGACGAGGTTCCACGGCGGGAACTGGGAACGGAACAACGACCGACGAGAAGCTGCAGAGCCAGAGGGCGATGATCAGCCCCACCATCAAGATGCTGCTGCTGCTGCTGATTATGAGAATGATGGCAATGAGGATGTTGGAGGCAGTCGCTCTCCGTTCCAGATGGTTCGTCATCGTAATGGAAGACCGGTGGAGGAGTCTCGCTGCCCAGCGTCGACTGAGCCGAGTGGCACGCTGGGTTCCGGTGCAACTCCACGGAAGCACGGATAGAAATGCTTCCAGACCTTTCCAGGGAATCGTCTCCCGCATTACCGTCCTTTACAGTTTCCGCCATCGCGGGCTGATCGCTCAGTGGAATGGCTGCGCTGTCATTCGGGCCTTGGTTGGCCAGAGGTAGAACGACGTCGTTATTTTCCTTTGGAAAGCAATTCTCCTTTTCCGTAATCAACTGTTTACCATGTCTTTGATTGGAGTTACACTGCGTAGAGACGGTGGTAGACTTCGAGGGTCCGATCTGCGGGGTTCCGCTTTCGTCTGGAACTGAATTCGAAGTGGAGAACGTGGTTCTGCGCATCAGCCTCGATCGCAGGGTCTTCTCCGGGAACGCCACTCCACCAGACCTGCTCAGATTTCGTCTGGCGCGCTTTCTGGCTGCCTTGTAGATCTTGAAGTAGACGAGGACCATGACGACGAGCGGAAGGTAGAAGGACCCAATGGACGAGTAGACGACGTACCCGGGTTCCTCGCTGAGTATGCAGAGCGGGTACCCGGAGAGCATCGGTTGTGGTCGCTTCCATCCGACCAATGGCGGGAAGCAGATGGTCATGGAAAGCAGCCAGACGATGGAGATCATGAGGATGGCGCGGTTCCTCGTGCGTTGTTTGATGTAGGTGATTGCTCGCGTGATGGACCAGTACCTGTCGAGGCTGATGAGGCAGAGGTTGAGGATGGATGCGGTGCAGAGGAGGACATCGGTCGACAGCCACAGCTCACAGATGGTGTCTCCGAAGTACCAGTAGCCCATCAACTCGTTGGCCAGCGACAGAGGCATGATGAACAGTCCGACGAGGAGGTCGCTGACCGCCAGAGATGCGACGAACCAGTTCTGAAGGCCCTTGAGGCTCTTGTCGACGGAAATGGCTACCACTACCAGTCCATTTCCGATGACGATGGCCACCATTATGGCGCAGACGACGAGCGAAGCCAGAACGATGTGTTGCCACGAGTGGAGACTCGGATACGGAAAGTCACCGGTCCATCGGGAACGAACGTTTCTCGTCAGATTATCCAGATCGTCGTCGATCGTATCGTTTAGCAAATCATCTGACGTCAGATTCAGATCCATGGCTCCGTGTTATCGTGTCTAGCGACTTCTATAGCGCCAGATCCTCAAGCGACAGCTTATCCATCGGATGTCGATGAAACTGGTAAAATCGCGAACTATGGTGAAGGTTTTGGGGATACTTTTGGTGGATGTCAGGAGCATCGCTGCCTCTTTCTACTCCCTCAAATGCGCTTAAAACTCGTTTGGTCATCGTGAACGACAGATGCGACTGAATTAACTGAGAGAGAAACGAAGAGATGCAGACACATCGACTGGAAATCACCCGAGTGGAACGCCGTTTTCCTACCACCCGTGGCGCCTCCCTTTCTGCCGCCGTCAGAGCCTGGACGCCGGTTGTCATCCAGCTCACGCTCGTTCACTGCCACCGCTGCGCAAAGCCGACCGGAAACCAGATTCCTGTTGTTATAACCGAGTGGCGCAATCGGCAGAGGGCGTGCTGTGCATGCAGAACGATAATCGGCTTAGCAATCGACCCGGTGCAGTCTCTCTCTCATCGCTACATCAGTCACGTGACTACCACACAACCGACCAAGTAGCGAGTTACAGTGCAAAGGTTAAATTGCACCTGATGGGGAACGACGGAGAATAATAGCACTTTATTAAACAACTAAACAGCGATGAAGACAGTAAGCGCAGTAGTTCGCGGTAGACCATTCAGATAATAATTAAGAGACCGTCTCTGCTAAGCTAATGAGTGGACGCTTGTGCTCACTTCCGATACCAAACATTGTGATTTATGAGCGGAATGAGCCATCACATTTTAGCAAAACAATCATCATCATCATCATCATCATCATCATCATCATCATCATCATCATCATCATCATCATCATCATCATCATCATCATCATCGTCGTCGTCGTCGTCGTCGTCTTCTTCACCATCACCATCACCATCATCATCATCATTACGTACGCATAATAAATGACCTCCATTGACCTCGGTCATTTGTCAAGTCCATTGCTCCCTTAGTGTGGACCAAAATGACGTTATGTCCTCATTTATGTTATCTATCCAGCTCGTGCGCAATAGGCCTACCGACTATACAGTATAATAATATGAGTGAGGCCCTCTCCCTTGCGCCTCAGCTCAATGGCCATTGGTGAGTCTGTTTAATCGTTAACCAACCGATATCGTGATGTTTAGGAAACCGATAAAGATCAGCATTTAAAAAACCGTTAATGACCCAGCTCGACTATAGGCCCAGCTGCCTCAAACGCCCCAAGTAGGCCAACAGCAGATGACCCTCCATCAATTAGCGATCAATCGACAGCTGAAGACGCTATTCCGGATCGAAATTGCGATCCACCGTTGATCATCATTTGAGGTGAGAATAACACATTATAGATACGCGGTTTTATACGTAATTAATTGTAGCTACATGTATAAGCGCATCTGGACAAATGGGTCTGATAAGATTTCTAGCTTATGAATAGGCCAATGGTCGTAAGGTCGGACAAGCCCAAAACAAAAGTTAAATTCGACTCCTGTAATATCTTGTGATCATCCGTTCGTGCTATCAATTGTAATCATCCTGCGTACTTGTCAGTTTGAAACATTAAACGAAGATTACTATTAGGCCTATTATTCTACGCTTTCTCGGTCAATTGAACAGCCAGAGCGCCGAAGATTATTTATTACAATTATTCGTTTATTTTTACACTCAAAAACAGTTGATACACCGCAACTGATTAGCCTACAGCTAGTTCAAAAGAATAATAAGGATAGAATAAAAAATATAAAACTAATGTTAGGGGCCGTCCATAAATGACGTCACGCTATTTTGGCCGATTTTTAACACCCCCCTTTCGTCACACTTCGTCACAAAAAGTCAGACCCCCCTCTGAAAATGACGTCACAAAGCTCTGACCCCCTTAAAACCAATTTCCATGGCGAAGCAAAATGCTCCTTCATGGAACAAATAGCGAAAGCATGAATATTTTAAAATCTAATGGTGACCAAATATTGAAATAATTCGAAAATTATTAATAATGGTACCCGTATACATTAAAATAATTAAAAAATAATGAAAATTTAATCCTCAAAATTAGTGCTGTTATTATTAAAATTAAATTGTTGTTAATTGTTAAATTTAATAACATAGACCTGGTGTGACGTTACACTACCTCAGACCCCCCACCCCCATGTCACACATCGTCACAAATTTCCGACCCCCCTCCCCCCCTAGGTGCGTGACGTCATTTATGGACGGCCCCTTAACAGGAAGGTTCAAAATATGGAATTTAGTGTTAAATGGTACATTTTGACAAAGGCTTAGATTATTGATATTTGTATGGTCCATTTCAAGACCTCAGTATACATGAGCTGTGTGCCTTTGTTTATAGGATTTAGTGCAGTAGACTATGCGTGTCTAGATCAATTTGGTTGGTGATGTATTGACTAGGCCTACATTTAACGATGACAGAACTAGTGGAGATAGAGGGCAATATGAGTAATTGATTTGTTTTGCATTACTTTGCATAGGCTACTCTTCTACGTTCCTTTCTGTATAGTGTGAACAGGCCTGTACTTGTATTGAAATACATATACTGTATGTTACACATTCCATACACACTGCACGCCAGAAGTGATAAATACATTACATTGCAGGAGAATATATATTCGTTTATTGAGAAAAACAATCTGACAAAAACGTAGAAATGCTAACATGAGTGATAATGGATAATTAAAGTTCATTAGAAGATTTCAGAATAAACTAGTATTTAATGATCTGGGAATAAATTGAGAGTCGTCCTTGGGTGGGAGAGTATGGTTGTGTGCTTTAGGTCTTAATTGGTGAAAGGAGAGGGGTCGGAGTGGAGGTAGGAGTTGGTGAAGTACATATGCTTGGGGTTGTGTAATATGGAGAAAAGGAGTTTCGCATCGGCTATGTTTGCAAGTTCAGAGACTGTTGGAAAGGATTGCTCTAGGTAACCTAGGCGTTTGGCTCTTTTTAGGAGTTTTTCCAGGCGTTCTTTATCGGAAGCCAGGCTAAGAGCCTAAGACCCCACCAGGATGGGGAGGCATATAGAAGTTTAGCAACGGTAGTGGCTTTGGTTCCATTATGGATGGATGAGGAAGAAAGGCCATCGGTTTTGAGTTTTCTGATAGCATAAAAAGAGGAGGAGCAAGTGGCTGTGAGGTGGTCTGTATGGGTTGTGATAACGTTATATCCCATAGCCTACATGTGTTCGCCAGTACATGTACACTATAGTCAGAAGTATTGAACGAGCGTGTATTTAGTTGTAGCTGCATGAATGTATAGTAGACCTGCAACAGAAGAATTAATCAATATCGAAATTTAACGATGAATACTTTCATTCTTTCATGAACTTTGCGATATGTTATGTTATGTTATATCTCGGTCTCTATTGATGAATGAGTGGATCGGTAGACCTATCATGTTACGGTGCCAGGTTTCCGACGCAGTGAGTGTAATGCTTATCAAACCTACAGAAATTTCTGTAGGCCTACAGCTGAGCTGCAGACTTAACAATACATTGCAAGATGAAATCAAACGATCAGCATATGCCTCATTCATGGAGTCTAACTAAACAGATGCGAAAACTGGGGTGTTTGTTTTAGAATGAATACGCTGGCTGGATAAGCCTCTGAGTTTCTAATGTTGCAAAACAGATGGACATAGGCTACTTAGCGCGTTCCGTAGGCTACTCTCGTGTTTTGAGCCTTTCTGCCATTAGGCCTATAGGCGGTGAATGGAAAGTGTGAGGTTCGAATACCCGATCAGCCAGCCTCTAGATGAGCGAGAAGTGATGAATACATTGACATTGCATTATAATTAGTGACATGCGGCACCGAGACACAGGCAGACGGACGGACGGACGGACGGACGGACAGAAAGACAGAGACAGTGAGGCATACAGAAGGCTGGCCAGATGGCAATGCCCTTGCTCGTCCGTTTCTCAGTTTGGGCAACAGGGATGGGCAGTAATTTAATTTATGTAGGCCTAATTGAAACTACGTAATTTGAGTTAAAATTGTAATTGGTAGTTTGTTGCTCTGCATAAATGTAATTTGTAATCTTTAAATGAATTACATTTATTCATGAGATCTTTATCATCAACACTAAGGATCCTGAGTGGCCGAGTGGGTTGGTGCCCGCTCGTCGCGCCGGCGCCCCGGGTTCGCTTCCCGGTCGGGTCGGATTATCAGAGATTAATTTCTCGGATCTTTACTGCGGGTGGCTCGGTCGCATTATAAACGTGGAGTACAATACAACACACAATACAACACATCACAATACAACTAGGGCGCGGTGGTTTAGGGGTATGTTCGGTGCCTTGCAGCTGGAGGGTTGCGGGTTCGGATCCACCTCAAAGTCGCCGCGTAGGGACCCTGGGCAAGTCCTTCACTCGCAATTGCTCATGCGCTTCGGCGTGAAACTCCGATTCAGCGTTCGCGCAGTAGTCGGGAGCGCCTCTGAATGGGAAATCTGGTTGGGGCGCTATAACAAGTGTTCAAATACAATACAATACTATGTTACCATCTGGAATGAACGATAGCAATATTGAACTCTTTGAATGCTTTCACAAAATTGGAGCCATTGTCAGAAATGGTAGCAACAATTTGTCATGTGTCAGACCGAACTCATTATGTATTACATGGATCAGTTGCGCTACTCCATCATACGTGTGTGATCCAACAAAAGGTCTGCATGCTAAGGCAGCTGAGCGTCGCTCAAATGTAGATGCATCAATCCAGTGACAGGTTACTCCCATGTAACTTCTATGTTTAGTAGACCACGCATCTGCAGTCGTGCAGACAAATCGTTGTTCAGATAATTCTTCTTTTATTGCTTTCATTCGATTCTCTACTGTAAGCTTATTCGTCGACGTTGAGCAATCACTGTGGCATCTGAGTTGAGACTGCAGAAAGTGTGCAGTTACAATTTCTTTATTTAAATTCAGTGTAATACAAATTAACAGCGGAAATAAAGTATGAAATTCCTGAATTTCTTGATCCCAATTATGTAGGCCTATGTAATTTGTAATTTGATGTAGGCTAATTGAAATTACGTAATTTGTAACTTCCAGCAAATTTCTAAAGTAATTTGTAAAATTTTCAATTCAGTTACATTTTCCCAAGTATTTTGTCATTTCTAATTCAGTTACATTTCACTGTGTAGGTCTAATTTCCCCTCCCTGGTTTGCAACACGGATGGAGAGAGACGGCCACAGAGCAGAAACAGAGGCCGGTCACGCAATCATATGTCACGGCTAAGCAGCTTAAAGTGGCTTAAAGTGGCGCAAGGTGTTTGGCTGAGGCTATACAGGCCTATAGTAGGCCCTATTTAGGAACGCTTAGACACATCTTTTTATTAGAATGCAGTAGGCTATCTCTAACATCTAACGATTGGTTTACACCAATTTAGCTCCGTTTCTTGTTGATAGGGGCCTAACGTTAGTTTTCAATCAGCATTAGCTTCAATATTTTCCGACTTTCCTGATTTTCCAATTAGCCTAAACGACGAGTTCCAAATTTTTTGGGAGAAATTTCACATGCAGTTATTTAAGTGCACACTTGTGACTCCTCTGTTTAACCTTTTAATTCTGCTTTGAATACATGATTTCTGAAATATTAATTTGTTTTCATGTTTTCCGTGTTTATGTTGCAATGTTTACCCAGGTTAATTCTTATTCCACTTGGTACTATGTGGCCTGCTTCAGCAGTCAAGCCATCTTGCATCGGCCGATTACAGCTTTTTTGTGTTGATTCCGCGGTTTAATGGACGCGGCATAGAGAGGAAGCATGATATGGCGCCGTGCGGATGTTGCGTGCAGCGAGGGAAAATCCTCGCGGGAGGACCCGACGAAGGGAGGAATTAATTCTTCATACAGGAAATTACCACGTCTGAGATCGATGAGACGGTCCTGAAGACAGGAGGCGTCGTAAATCTTGGGCTGATTTCAGCGCTCACGGTTCTCGCAAACACCTTTCACGCCAACCAACGACGGTCGCATTGCCTGCCATTTGGCCAACAGATTCGCTCATTGGTCATTGCGTTTGGCTGAACGAACGCCGCCTCAATCGTTGGCGTGTTTTACGAGTTGCTTCTTCTGCTCTTTTCGTTTGAATTATCTCACCTGTAGTCTAGAGAGAACGGCCGGCAGTTTTTCTGCATATCCGGGCCACACAAATTAACCCGAAGGCGATTGGTCAGGACTTACCCGCTCGCAGAATTCCGCCATTGCATCCGACCTGCTTCGATTTCCATTAATATCCCCTTCATAATGCCGACTACGGTCACCTGCTAATCCGACGACGAAGATTCGAGAAGCATCCGACGATACGCTTTGCACGCATGCATAAGTTGCATAACGTGTAGACGACTGCTAAGTATACAGGGACACAACTGTACGTCATGCATAACGCACCATCCAATTTATAAGACGACAGTCGTCCAATCACAGAAATGACATCAGCAAGAGTATGCTAGAACTACAGTGATCATACTGATCAAATGACATACGGGAGGAAAATCATGATCCATGGACCAGGGGCGTAGCCAGACTTAAATTCAAGAGGAGGCAACTTCACAGACCAGTGCATATTTTTCCCAATGACGTTTTTTTAGACATTATTAGAAACCTGCAGTGTTTAATCTACTCCCCTTGCTGTGGGGGCGAATGGAGGGTTCTCGGGGATACCCAAGATAGAGTAGCGAGTGATCTCCAAGAACTTTCGAGGGGGTAGTAACAAGAGTTTTCCAAGAATAAATCCTCAGTCGGAACTCTGGAACACAGGGGCCTAACAAGACTTCAATTCAAGAGGAGGCAACTTCACAGACCATTATCAAAATCATGGTCATTTGCGTCATTGGTCAATTGAAGCTCCACTATATATAACAAAAGCAAGAGGAGGCAAATGCCTCCTCGTGCCTCCATGTAGCTACGCCTATGCCATGGACAATCACAGGAATGCGACATGTAGCTACACATCAGCACTATGTAGAACCACAGCAAACCAGATTTCAGTTGCCAAGTCTCAAATTTGCAGAAGCTGGATTTTTAAAATAATCAAAAGCAGACAATGAATACCATTATTTCAGAGTTAATGAAGTAATACTGGTACATCGCAGCAATACAGCACGTGGATACAGCAGTATCTTACAGTGGGACTAACATATACTCGATTCAATACTCGTTTATTAAACCTCAATCAGAAACAGAAGCAACTTAAACAGAAGCAACTTAAACAAATTACATGGGTCGGGGCTTCTCGGGGCAACATGAACAGTATCAGTACTGCTGTATCCATGTAGTATATGTCAGTCATACACTACACATATACTATGTGGAATTGTGGATACAGCAGTATCTTATGGGACCAACATACACTACTCATAATTACACTACATGGATACAGCATGATCTTATAGTGGGACCAACATATACCTACTACACAGAATTCATCCAGACTAGACACAAGCAACCAATCATAATATTATTGTAAATTCCCCCAAGAGAAAGCTTCAGAAATTCAAAATTCATAAAGAGCTACTCTAAAGCTAAGTGTAGGGCACCAGATTATTAACGGGTGCTGCGTCATGTCAGAGGGGTTGTCCAAAGATGCCAACTGAAGATGCGAGTCGTGGAGTCTGGTTGCCATAGAGACCAGAGACAGGAGGCAGAAGAGCAACCGAGGCAGGCTTCATTAAGGACAAGAGAGAATTAGCCACTTAAGAAGAGAACTAACAAACCACAAGAATGAAGAAAATTAAGTTTAGAATTAACAAATTAACTAAGGTGCTACAAGATCATCCTACATGCAACCATAAACGAGTTGCATACAAAATTCAGGTAGGTGGGCATCAGCAGAAGAAATTAGCAAGATTAACTGAAACCAAGGATAGCACAAATCTGCACGATGAAAGAATTAACAGAAAGATAATTAGCAGAGAAGTATTAGGAGCAGAAATTGGAACGAGGAACAGAATCAAATGAGGAGCAGCAAGCATGGACAGAAGAAATTAGCATAAAATTTAGCACAAACTGACTGGAGTATCAGTTTGCATGAGCGGGGTTGAGAACTCTGTGGCTTGCTCTCGGGAAATGCCGCAGGGTAAATGGAGATAAATGAACTGGCCAACTGCATCAACAAATTTTCCCAATATTTACCGTTAGGTCTTTTGCTGCAGAATCACTCTGCTTCACAAGTAGTAAGCTTGATCACATGTAATATGTCTAGCATTTGTGTCCTAGTGTTTCTCATAATTTTAACTGAATTTAACAATTGTCCTAACAGACAATACATCCCTTCTACAATAAATACTTGCTGTCCTTAAAGAGTAAATAACAATAACAATAGTTACTGCCTATGAATAGGCCTATTTATTATACTATTTATTTCATAATGCATAATATATAAATAGTTCGGGTAACATTATATTTAGGCATCACCCTTTGGTTGCCAAATTATGAAGAAAATTCACACAAACATGTATACAGATGAACATAAAATTGCCAAAAAATTCTTATATAACTGTCAATGATTCAATTAAAAATTCATCCTTTACTACTTGCAATCATAGTCATAGATTCAAAGTTTCATACCCAAACAAATGGTCGAGAAGAAACCGCACCCTAACAAACAAAGTCAAGTGTTGCAAGCAAAAATAAAGACCGCAGTTTATGAAGTCCAATGAAACGGACAGCACCTCATGAGCTTAGCTTGGCTCACAGATGTTATCTTCTGCCACCTGAACGTTGTTGATAAACGAAGCGTGAACTGAAATATCAATCAATAACCCTGATATATATTTAATATTTAATCTTTATATAGCAACACTTCGTGAAATCCGACGACTATACAAGGTGAGGCCTACCATCAAATAGATGAGTCTTCATCTGTTTATTGAACAAATGCAGAATGCTTAGCTGTTCCACTATTTTATATAGTGACACTTGTACTCATGCTCTTGAAGTGTCACGATTCAATGCACGGGGTGTCAGTTGATGGTGCTAAGCACTGCTAGTGTTGTGAGGCGGAAAAATTGTCCGGAAAATTTCATAGTTTTCCGGAAAATTTCGGAAAATTTCCAGTGTTTTTTTCCGGAAAATTTTCCAATAGTTTTCCATCAATATAATATTACTAAATAACAATTTAAATGTATAATAATGTTTAAACATCACTCACTCTATACTTTCTTATGTAGTTCTAACTGATATAGAAGAAGAAATATTCTTTATTGAAACCAATTGCAAGCCGCACTTTGGAGTACAAAAACTCGAGCATTTCAATAACATTAAAGATGATTAATTCAGTTCGTCATTATGCCTCATATTATAGGCCCCAAATAGCTTATCTAACCCATTACCCATATGTTTATTCAATAGATGGCACTCTTAGTGCACAAGGCTCAACAACGACAATACATTTAAGAATTAGTTGGAATTAAACTTCACTGTTAATTTATAGAAAATATTTTTTATGATTTAGTCTCCTTAATATTTTTTAGCTAGGAAAATATGAGACAAAAAGAGCAATTGATGCAGTATAGTATTATGCCATTTTAATACTGCAACAGATTAATTTTTATGAGGCTTATTATACTATTATTTTATGTTTTGAAATATAATGTTATTGGCATTGCCATTGCAGTCTGACACTAATCTATTTTTAAATCTTCTTTTCTTGGTAAGTAGCAAAAGAATGTGTTTTAGTTTTATTGTTTGTCTATGAGCTGTTGCCTTCAGAGAGCTGTGTATGGACTAAGGGCAAAGCTGACTAATAGCTGAGCAGCTGACAAAATGTCAAATTGCCAGACAGTATATACTGATAGTTTATAACACTAACAACAAGTCAAACTAGGCTACTCTAGCCTGAACTGCTAATGAACGGTCTTTAATGTTTATTTTAATTATTTTAAGGTGAACTATGCCCACATTGACAGAAATACTGTAAATAAAAGGAACTTTAAAAAAAGAAATTTTCCAGTGTCGTCTAATACTGAAATCTGACATTATGAGTTAAATGTATTTTTCCGGTTCTGCGGAAAATTTCCGGAAAATTTTCCGCAAAATACTTTTCCGGAAAAGCTACATCACTAAGCACTGCTTTTACACCCTGGGGGTTGCCAACAGCCACTATGCCGATGATACTTGGGCACAAATTGATGGCCAAGCTGGAAAAAGTTTTAGACATCAGAGGTGTTTCTGTTTGGATGGCATCCACCTGCCTTCAGTTAAACCTAGGTAGAACCCAACTGATCTGGTTTGGCAAACCATTGGCAACTCAAAAATGTACACCTGCAAAACCTGCAGCTTTACTTTCTTAATACCTCCTTCCCTACTTCTGTGCATGACATGGGTATGACCCTGGACTAGGAATTGAACCTTTATGACTAAGTGAAGACAAACAAAGCTGCTCCAGATCATTACATCATGCAACCTGCACTCCCTCAAAGCTGCCGGTTACCTTGATGCATGCATTCAAATGCACTAGGGTTGACTATGGTAATGCTATTCATGTGTGTGTAATTGTGTATATATCAAGTAGTTCTCAAAAGCACTGTCACATAAAAACTACAAACGTGTCCACAAAAGCAAAGCCTTTCTTGTGGATTTACAACAACAACCAACACAGGCCAGCTTGTGCTGAGTAGGAAGGAACACATATGACAAAAATAGCTACTACCAGCACCTACAGAGAGGTTAGGCTGGCTTCTTTTACAAAAACTTCTAGTTGTTAAATGCTTCATATCTAAGAGCAACGCAAACAATAGTTTAGCTACTGAAGTAAAGACAAACTTGCATATTAAACACTAATTTGTACTTTCTATCAGCCTCTTCTGCAGAACTAAAGTTACTTCAGACAAAATAGTAACAGTTATTGTTATGTGATGAACTAAGTTGAGGTTCATGTTATAAGAAGAATTTTACGAATAACATGAAAACCAGACACAGTGAAAAACTCTCACAAACCTTTCACAAAATGGAGGAACAAATCCGTGAGGGCAGATACATCTGTTGGCCATAACGCAACGACCTCCATTCTGACAAGGCTTGACACATATAGCTGCAGATTTAGAAAAACAGCCACATCATCCGAGATCAGTCAAATGAAATGCGACGTTTACCATCAAAGCAAACATTTTACAACAAAGCTGACAGAAATGTTTAAGCAACAACCAAACTAAATTCTCAACCCAGAACTTCACTTTGACACTGTTACTTCACTGGACATTAATAAAACTATGATTGCACAATGTAACAGCTGAGAGAAATTATTAATATTTTCAGAGGTCTACTCAAACAATCACTAGTTCTCATTTACTGACTTACTGACTTATGGTACTTATACTTTGGAGCTGATCACTGATGCAGAGATGAATCAGTTTAGTATCCTTTACTATTTGCAATAAATTACGAAATAGAATCAACAACGTGATAGATTCTTACGCAGTTCACATCTGTCTCCAGCATAGCCATATGGACATTTGCACTTGTAAGGTCCAACGCACTGTCCACCATTCATACAGGGCAGTATGCAATTAGCTAGAAACAAATAAAAAAAACAAAAATAGCTCAATTAGCCATCAGAAATAAAAACCAAATTCTACATGTGATAACAGCCAAGCTAAAATATAATTTTCTTACAGAGGAGACTTGTTCAGGCATCATACACGTCAAAATATCATAGTGTGAGGTAAAGTGCAGTGTGGATTCTCTAGTGCAAAGTTGTTTGGGGAAATGCCTTGTGATACAGCTTCGTTAACCAGGCCACATGTAAAAAGGGATAATGCTGAAAAAGTCAATATTTAGCACTGCAGCGCAGTTCTTGTATGGCACAGTAACCAGTATGGCAAGTTAATAGCTTTGAGAAAATAACACCACTTCACCTTACGGGGAATTGTGTGTAAAGTGAGAGCACATAAATAACTACACACTGTATTCCAGTTAAGTTCACTAGGCCAAATGGCCTCTTGCCTAAAAGATCAAGACTACATACCACGTCTTTACTTCCGAAAGACCATCAGCTGATGCCTTGATAATGACATCACACCGTCTTCAGATTAAATTATGTCAGATCAGTGACAATAATTTTGTCTCAACTGAAATTTAGTGCTATCAATCACAAACTCAAACCAAACGGAATGCAGGTCCAAGTGGCATAAGCACAAATGAGTAGGAGAAATCTCGGCGATCAGAATACATTGCAATAATAATATGACCTACGAGATTTACTTGTATAGAAAGCCATCCTCTGCCCACAATCCTAACTAAATAATTCATCAGCATGGACATAGTTGATAACAATTTCACGCCTTATTGTCGCTCTAATATGAGCTCTTCGTTTCATGGATTAATATTGCCTAGCATTCACTCGTAACTCTTGTTTAATCACAATGTACCTGATAGCGGTGTGACTATCAGTTTTTTGTTGTTACCAATAAACGAATATAATAATAATGAAACAGAGGCATAATGCCTATTGCGTGTCTTGAATAGGAAACACTATACCTGTTTCACAGAACCTTCCTCCATATCCATGCAGGCATTTACATTTGTTGGGACCAATGCAAGTTCCTCCATTCCGACATTCAAATTTACAAGTTGCTAAAATATAGTAAATTTAAAATATAGTAAATTTACATATCTGTAAAAGGCTGTAAAATGCCAAAAATTAACATTCAACGTACTACTTTCTTACTAGTAATTGTTATTATGAAGTGATTAAGATAGACAAGCTTCCATCTAAAGTTATTATATAATGACCACATATTTTTAAGATATAATTATTATAATGATATCATTATAATTCAGATGTTACACCAGCACACAAGCATTCCAGACAGGTCTGCCTAGCTTGGAATAGTTTGGTACTCATGTGCTTTCTTCCAATTTCCTTTCTTAACTTTTGTTTCTTTATAGAAAATTTCAAATGACATCACATGAAGCCAAAGAATTACAAATACCAATAAACTTTTTCAGCTACACATGCTTTCAATGTGAATTCATTAAATATGAATGTCTGATTAACAACGATAACTTGTAATAATAATAATAATAATAATAATAATAATAATAATAATAATAATAATTAGAATGATTTAAAATAACCAAAGAATAAGACAAACAAGGATTATGTACAGATGAATGGAGTACCTCTGCATTCAGGAACCTTGTCCCATTGTCCGTCGGCCATGCAGGTGATAATTGGATCTGTAACAGGGATCAGTCCCTGTCTACAGGAATACACTGTTCGGTCACCATACTTAAAGTTGTAGCCATGAACGACAAACAATGAATTGTGCCTCGGAATGTGACAAGTCACTTCTGTTAAATAACAAGGTCAACAAGTCTCAGGTTCCGATCACAGAATAACTGCCTTTTAAAGATCAAATTGAACATATGGGAAGTCGACTGAAGAAATCAGAACTGCTGTAGCAAGAACCACCAAACTGAAAGAATAGGATTGATAGACAAACAGAGGAGATAACAAATCAATAAATATGTGTACTTACATCAGAATTCTTCAAATGTTATTTCTCAGGCAAGAATTACCCTTATGCTTTGAATTTGTCATAACAGCAGTTCCAAAACTCTCTCAAAAGAATAATACCATAATCATAGAGTATGGTTTCATTTTGATCAACCATCAACAGATTACTTGTTGCTATAGATGCACTCAGATAAGGTTACATATTAGACTTAATCTAAATTATGATAATTCCTACACTCAAGTTCCTCTATTATAGGAATTAAATTAAAAAATTATAATATCAATCATTGTTCCATTTTCATTCTCCAAATACCTATCAATTCATCTCCAAATTTACATTCACATTTCTTTCATAATGAAATTAAAACATGCTAAAATTAATCCAATATAAGATAAGTTATTGATTACTCTGGCATTTTCCCTGGAGACCAATCCACGTCAGATCATCCTGACAAGTGACCTGCATTGATCCAGATGGGGTATATCCTTCGTTGCACTCAATTGTCACTGAATCACCAACTATGAAGTTCTTCGCAATCTCAATTGAATTATCGACAGCTGGCAATGGAAGACACTCTTTCTTTGGTCCTATAAATAGGTAAACAAAATTACATACAAAAGGACGTCAAAGGACCAAAGCAGTCAAATGGTGTGTATGATAAGTGTAATTTATTAAGATTCTCGGTGTTTTCCAAAATTCAATGATCCATATATTGAACATGTGAGCTACTGGAATGAGTTTTAGAGCATGCAATGCTTGGGATGAATCGCTTTTCAGCTCTTGTGTACTATGTGTAGGCATAAAGAACATGTTTATGTTATTCTCAATTAAAGTTATAAGTCTTTAATTCTACATATAAACTCTAATGTCTCAAGTTTTTTAGCATACCCATTTAAAATTTCTAGTTGCTAGATTATGCATATCTAATGAGTACTGTTCATAGTTAGAATGCACAGCTTAAATGCTTTAGTTGATCCAAACTATCGAGTGAACTGACATGGACTACAATTCAGTTTCATAGGCTTATAAAAGGTGATATATGAGTTTCTTAACACACACATACTTAGAGAAAACCATCGATTTAGTCCATGCATCTGAATGGTGGCACTATATAAATTTACTTGATTGAAAGAAGGTTGGCTTTTAAATATGATTGTCTATTATAATAATGATTGAAATCTTGGATCCATGCCACAAATGCATTATATCGGAATTTGTGTTAACAGTATCACAGTGAAAGATGTTACAAGTAGGTATAATTTTAATATAATTTTAGACAGCGGAGGGCACGAGAAGACTGGAACAAGTAAATTCCTTTGTATAGTTAAGGAGTAGAGTAACAAAAGATGCGAATTGCTCGAGTGAAGTGAAAGCAAGGCTGGCCATGGGAATGACGGCTATGGTCAAATTGACGAAGATAAGGAAGAACAAGTTGATCAGCAACGATCCCAAATTGCGGTTGATGAAGGCATTGGTGTGGCCAGTAGCGACGTACGGATGTGAGGCCTGGACGCTGAAGAAGGAGGAAGAAAGGCGGATACTTGTAAGCATTTGAAAACAAGTGTATCCGAAAGCTGTTGAGAATCCCGTGCACGAAAATTATGTCCAACGAACAGGTGTAAACATAAGCGGGGCCAGAAAGGAACTATTGGCACACACGAAAACTCGGAAACTAAGATATCTTGGCCACATCATAAGACAGCCGCACGACAACATCGAGAGCAGCCTGATCACTAGTCTTGTGGAAGGAGTTCGAGGACGAGGACGGCCAAGAATATCGTGGATCGACAACATCCTGAACTGGACCGGACTTGTGGGTGCTGGCCTAATGAACGCGGCACTCGACAGAAAATACTGGACAGTGAGGGTCCATTCATGTAGCCAACCGTCGCAATGTGACATGACATGACATGTATCACAGTGAAAGATGTTACAAGTAGGTATTTCCAGTGAATACAGTATGTACTTCAAAAATAATTTTTAACATATGTATTAAATAGGATCAACAAAGTATAGTATCCAACTCCATAGAAAGTTTTAGTACTGCTTCTGCCTGTGGAAAAGATTGACAAGTCTTTTTCTCACCTGTGGCAAGACAAAGTGGAACAGGATTTGTCCAGTTTCCATCCGGGTCACAAGATGCTGTATCAGCACCAACCAGCGAGTACCCAAACAAGCACCAATATTTGACCTCAGATCCAAAATGCAACCCTGTGAAGTTCATGTTCCCATTCTCAGGACTCTCTGGCAACCCACAGTAGATCACTTTCAAACAAAAAACAAACGTTTTCTTGCAGCAAGTAATAATAACTTTGCCAGAAAAGTCACTCAGTAACACATTAGGTTGGACTTTATATATCAGTCAGCAAGCTCAGTGACTGGCAGAATAATTAGTCACATCTCACATATAAAGCCTTCAAGAACATCTACCATAAATTGTATACCCAAATGACATTCCAGTTGAGAAACTGGCAACATTATCCTCAAACTACAGTACAAACTTGAGAACAGAAATCCAAAGACCGGACAACATTTACATCTTTATGTAGCCGCCCTATCTAAAGATAAAGAGCTTCAACCAATGCACTAAGTGACTGGGTGTAACGAAATTTTTCTAGCTTTCATCCTTACATAGTGACCATCTCAGGACATACTCGTGTGACATAAGTTATAAAGACATCAGTTTAACATATGAGCCACTGGAAGCCTGAAAGCAGCACTGGAAGTCTGTGGAGAAATGGTTATTATTCGTTAGTACACAATGCTGGACATGTTCATTAGCTCGAAAACATGAATCCAAGCAACCACCATGGGAGTCATCATGCAAGTAAATGTAATCAGTCATTTATATAAATAGCACTACCAACTCAAGGAACCTATTTTTCTGTGGCATGCTCAACCTGTCATAAAACAACTTACATTCACATGTTGGTGTGTTTCCACTCCAAATGCCATCCGGTTGGCATATTCTTATTGAATCGCCAACTATTCTGTAGCCTTCCTTGCATGAATACAGTACACTGTGACCAAAGCTGTAGTCATTGCCAAAGATGTTACCATTTGGTATTGTATCTGGGGAGTTACAGACAATGGGATCACACGTTGGCCTGGAACCACTCCACTGACCATCCTCTCCGCAGTGTATGACTGGATTTCCTGATAGTTTGAATCCCTCCAGACAGAAGTAGGTGGCAACTCCATTGTAGACTTTGTCAGGTGCCCTCACTCCACCATTCTGGATGGTTTGTGGCTCCTCGCACTCGACTGGTGCACAGGTCGGCCGATTTTCATAGGCCCAAGTGCCATTAGCCTTGCACTCAACCACAGAGCTTCCCTGCAAAACATAACCTCGATTGCATTCGTAGGAGGCCTTGCTGCCATATGTAGTTCGATGAACAATGGTTGAAGCATATGGTATGACAGGTACCACACCACACGTAACCAGCTCACAGTGCGGTAGGGAACCAGTCCAGATGCCATCAGCCGAACACTCGATCAGGTTGTTTCCATTGAGGTCATAACCTTCATTGCATAGGTAATAGACGATTTCACCAAAGTGCAGACCATTGGCGACAGACTTTGCATTTTTCACCAGAGGTGGATCTCCACAGGAGACCGGACTACAGACTGCGGTGGCATTGCTCCAAAGTCCATTGGCCTCACAGCTGATCAGTGGAGAGCCCTGCAGCCTGTATCCATTCATACAAGTGTATTTGATGATATCCCCGTACTTGTGGGACTCTCCGGTAGCCACTGCATTTGCAATCGGTGGTGGTGCTTTACAGCTGATCCGTTCACACTCAGGAAAATGACCATTCCACGTTTCATCACTTTGACATGTCAGAAATCGTTTGCCAACCACAGTAAAACCTTCTGTGCAGGAGAACTCGATGGTAGAGCCAACAGTCAAGTCACTACCAGAAAACTTTACATTCGACTGGACAACAGGGTCCGGACAGAGCTTCAGTCGGCAGCTTGGTGCCTCTCCAGACCACATTCTGTCAGCCAGGCACCTTCTCTCTGATTTACCGACCAAGGCATATTTACTGTCGCAGGTGTGCCTGACAACCGAACCAAAAGACTTTGAAGACCATATCACATGACCATTGATCAAAGTTGGAGGTTCAACACACGTTATCAACACACACGTTGGTATAAATCCAGTCCACCAGCCATGATGATCACATGTACGATATTTCTCGCCATAAATTTCATACCCTGTGTCACACTGGTACTCTGCCACTGACTGATAAGTAGTGGAATTTGTAATTACTACTCCGTGTTCAGGGTGTTCTGGTGTATCGCAAGACTGAATTGTGCATGCCGCACTTCGGCCACTCCATTGTCCATCAGACTGACAAGTCCTGCGTGAATCGCCACTCAGTCTGTATCCTGTATTGCAGTGGTAGATGCGCACAGCCTGGTAGCTGTAATCCTTTCCCTCTACGTAGCCGTTCTCAACAATATCATGTTGGGGGCATGTGATTCGTATACAGGATGGCTCTGAACCGTTCCATTTGCCGTTGTCACCACAGACTCGAGTCTTTAATCCTGTCAGAACATATCCCTCTAGACAGCTGTAGGATATCTGTCCACCATATGTGAAATCCGTCCCTCTTATTCCACCATTCTGGAAAAACCCAGGAACAGGACATTTGACCTTTTCACATAAAATCTCTGATGTGTTCCAGGTTCGATCATACTGGCATGCCACTACCTTCAAACCCTTCTGCAGATAACCAGTTTCACATTGGACAATCAGACTCTGGCCAAATGTGTAGGTGCTACGCAGAACCTCAGCATAGTGAGCATTTCGAAGTACTGGTGGCCTAGAACATTCAACTGGCTCGCATTTTGGCAATTCATTTCCCTTAAGCCAGAATCTGCTGTTACACTGGTAGTAGGCTAAATTTTTATAGAAGAGACCTTGCAGCACAATTTTTCCATTGGTTATGTTAGCTGGACGGCTGCACTCTACCTTAACACATTGAGGCTCACCCCCACTCCACGTCTTGTCTGCCTGACAGATTCTCTCATTAGGACCTACTAGCTGGTAGCCTGTCTTGCAATTATAGCGAAGTTTCTCCTTGAACCTGTAATCATTCCCTTCAACAGTGCATTCTTGTGGATGTGTTGGTCGAGGGCACTCAACCCGGTCACAAACAGGAATTGGGTTCGACCAAGTTCCATTTGCTTTGCAAGTTCTTGAAGTTGCTCCATCAATGTAGTAGCCATCATCGCATACATAATGAATTGTGGCCGCATAGGAAAAGTTCGAGCTAACCATTCTTCCGTTGCTGATGACAGCAGATGGCTTATCGCATTCAACTGCTTTGCACTGTGGCTCCGTTCCATTCCAGATCTTTCCTTCGATGCAGAATCTCGTAGCCAAACCTTTCAATTCATATCCGGGTTCGCATTTGTAGAAAACTGATGATCCGATGCGGTAGTTATCGCCATTTACACTGCCGTAAGCAATGCCATCCGGTTTCTCACAGAACACTTCCAGACAACTTGGATCTGTTCCCGTCCATTCTTTACCATCAGTGCAAGTTCGATTGATTGGGCCATCAAGCACATACCCGTTTTCACACTGGTATTCGATGGTCGAACCCAGCGTTGTTTCGTCCGCCACATACCGACCGTGCTCTATGCTGACAGGCAGCATGCAACGAATGGAATTACACTTTGGAGTTGGGCCGGTCCATGTTCCATCAAGACGACAACTGCGAGTGTCTTTTCCCTCGATTTCATAACGTTTCTCACAAGTATACTTAACCACCGAACCAGTTTCATACGAGGATGCTTCAAAGTGACCATTTGCCAGTGGTAGTGGCTCAGGACATAGGACCTTCTCACAAGTTGGTCTGGCCTCACCCCAGGTGCCATTGGCCAAACACTTCTGTTGCTTGGCACCTACTAACTGGAAACCAGAATCGCAAGTGAATTCTATTATGCTGTTAAGAACATAAACACTTCCAAAAATGTGGCCATGAGCAATAGTTCCTGGGTCCGGACACTTAATGGGGTCACAGATTGGTACAGACGAACTCCAGGTACCATTTGCACCACAGCGCCTTTCAGCAGACCCATACAACACGTATCCTAGATCACAATAGTATATGACCCGTTCTTTGTAGAAAAAGTCTGTTCCTATCATACGGCCATGCAAGATGTCACCAGGTGGTGGGCATCCAATCCGATTGCAATAGGGGGCCTCACCACTCCATGTAGAATCTGCAAGGCATGTCCGTTCAGCTGTTCCAAACAGAACGTATCCGATCTCACAGCTGTAATTTGCCGTTGTTTGGTAGACTGGATAGAATTGAGAAAAAACAACAAACCCGTTCAGCGGTGTTAACGGTCTTTGGCAATTCCGAGGTATGCACGATGGCATTGTCGGTTTATCATTAAACAACCATGTTCCATTTCCAAATTCACTACATCGTATCTGTGATATATGAGTTTCTTAACACACACATACTTAGAGAAAACCATCGATTTAGTCCATGCATCTGAATGGTGGCACTATATAAATTTACTTGATTGAAAGAAGGTTGGCTTTTAAATATGATTGTCTATTATAATAATGATTGAAATCTTGGATCCATGCCACAAATGCATTATATCGGAATTTGTGTTAACAGTATCACAGTGAAAGATGTTACAAGTAGGTATAATTTTAATATAATTTTAGACAGCGGAGGGCACGAGAAGACTGGAACAAGTAAATTCCTTTGTATAGTTAAGGAGTAGAGTAACAAAAGATGCGAATTGCTCGAGTGAAGTGAAAGCAAGGCTGGCCATGGGAATGACGGCTATGGTCAAATTGACGAAGATAAGGAAGAACAAGTTGATCAGCAACGATCCCAAATTGCGGTTGATGAAGGCATTGGTGTGGCCAGTAGCGACGTACGGATGTGAGGCCTGGACGCTGAAGAAGGAGGAAGAAAGGCGGATACTTGTAAGCATTTGAAAACAAGTGTATCCGAAAGCTGTTGAGAATCCCGTGCACGAAAATTATGTCCAACGAACAGGTGTAAACATAAGCGGGGCCAGAAAGGAACTATTGGCACACACGAAAACTCGGAAACTAAGATATCTTGGCCACATCATAAGACAGCCGCACGACAACATCGAGAGCAGCCTGATCACTAGTCTTGTGGAAGGAGTTCGAGGACGAGGACGGCCAAGAATATCGTGGATCGACAACATCCTGAACTGGACCGGACTTGTGGGTGCTGGCCTAATGAACGCGGCACTCGACAGAAAATACTGGACAGTGAGGGTCCATTCATGTAGCCAACCGTCGCAATGTGACATGACATGACATGTATCACAGTGAAAGATGTTACAAGTAGGTATTTCCAGTGAATACAGTATGTACTTCAAAAATAATTTTTAACATATGTATTAAATAGGATCAACAAAGTATAGTATCCAACTCCATAGAAAGTTTTAGTACTGCTTCTGCCTGTGGAAAAGATTGACAAGTCTTTTTCTCACCTGTGGCAAGACAAAGTGGAACAGGATTTGTCCAGTTTCCATCCGGGTCACAAGATGCTGTATCAGCACCAACCAGCGAGTACCCAAACAAGCACCAATATTTGACCTCAGATCCAAAATGCAACCCTGTGAAGTTCATGTTCCCATTCTCAGGACTCTCTGGCAACCCACAGTAGATCACTTTCAAACAAAAAACAAACGTTTTCTTGCAGCAAGTAATAATAACTTTGCCAGAAAAGTCACTCAGTAACACATTAGGTTGGACTTTATATATCAGTCAGCAAGCTCAGTGACTGGCAGAATAATTAGTCACATCTCACATATAAAGCCTTCAAGAACATCTACCATAAATTGTATACCCAAATGACATTCCAGTTGAGAAACTGGCAACATTATCCTCAAACTACAGTACAAACTTGAGAACAGAAATCCAAAGACCGGACAACATTTACATCTTTATGTAGCCGCCCTATCTAAAGATAAAGAGCTTCAACCAATGCACTAAGTGACTGGGTGTAACGAAATTTTTCTAGCTTTCATCCTTACATAGTGACCATCTCAGGACATACTCGTGTGACATAAGTTATAAAGACATCAGTTTAACATATGAGCCACTGGAAGCCTGAAAGCAGCACTGGAAGTCTGTGGAGAAATGGTTATTATTCGTTAGTACACAATGCTGGACATGTTCATTAGCTCGAAAACATGAATCCAAGCAACCACCATGGGAGTCATCATGCAAGTAAATGTAATCAGTCATTTATATAAATAGCACTACCAACTCAAGGAACCTATTTTTCTGTGGCATGCTCAACCTGTCATAAAACAACTTACATTCACATGTTGGTGTGTTTCCACTCCAAATGCCATCCGGTTGGCATATTCTTATTGAATCGCCAACTATTCTGTAGCCTTCCTTGCATGAATACAGTACACTGTGACCAAAGCTGTAGTCATTGCCAAAGATGTTACCATTTGGTATTGTATCTGGGGAGTTACAGACAATGGGATCACACGTTGGCCTGGAACCACTCCACTGACCATCCTCTCCGCAGTGTATGACTGGATTTCCTGATAGTTTGAATCCCTCCAGACAGAAGTAGGTGGCAACTCCATTGTAGACTTTGTCAGGTGCCCTCACTCCACCATTCTGGATGGTTTGTGGCTCCTCGCACTCGACTGGTGCACAGGTCGGCCGATTTTCATAGGCCCAAGTGCCATTAGCCTTGCACTCAACCACAGAGCTTCCCTGCAAAACATAACCTCGATTGCATTCGTAGGAGGCCTTGCTGCCATATGTAGTTCGATGAACAATGGTTGAAGCATATGGTATGACAGGTACCACACCACACGTAACCAGCTCACAGTGCGGTAGGGAACCAGTCCAGATGCCATCAGCCGAACACTCGATCAGGTTGTTTCCATTGAGGTCATAACCTTCATTGCATAGGTAATAGACGATTTCACCAAAGTGCAGACCATTGGCGACAGACTTTGCATTTTTCACCAGAGGTGGATCTCCACAGGAGACCGGACTACAGACTGCGGTGGCATTGCTCCAAAGTCCATTGGCCTCACAGCTGATCAGTGGAGAGCCCTGCAGCCTGTATCCATTCATACAAGTGTATTTGATGATATCCCCGTACTTGTGGGACTCTCCGGTAGCCACTGCATTTGCAATCGGTGGTGGTGCTTTACAGCTGATCCGTTCACACTCAGGAAAATGACCATTCCACGTTTCATCACTTTGACATGTCAGAAATCGTTTGCCAACCACAGTAAAACCTTCTGTGCAGGAGAACTCGATGGTAGAGCCAACAGTCAAGTCACTACCAGAAAACTTTACATTCGACTGGACAACAGGGTCCGGACAGAGCTTCAGTCGGCAGCTTGGTGCCTCTCCAGACCACATTCTGTCAGCCAGGCACCTTCTCTCTGATTTACCGACCAAGGCATATTTACTGTCGCAGGTGTGCCTGACAACCGAACCAAAAGACTTTGAAGACCATATCACATGACCATTGATCAAAGTTGGAGGTTCAACACACGTTATCAACACACACGTTGGTATAAATCCAGTCCACCAGCCATGATGATCACATGTACGATATTTCTCGCCATAAATTTCATACCCTGTGTCACACTGGTACTCTGCCACTGACTGATAAGTAGTGGAATTTGTAATTACTACTCCGTGTTCAGGGTGTTCTGGTGTATCGCAAGACTGAATTGTGCATGCCGCACTTCGGCCACTCCATTGTCCATCAGACTGACAAGTCCTGCGTGAATCGCCACTCAGTCTGTATCCTGTATTGCAGTGGTAGATGCGCACAGCCTGGTAGCTGTAATCCTTTCCCTCTACGTAGCCGTTCTCAACAATATCATGTTGGGGGCATGTGATTCGTATACAGGATGGCTCTGAACCGTTCCATTTGCCGTTGTCACCACAGACTCGAGTCTTTAATCCTGTCAGAACATATCCCTCTAGACAGCTGTAGGATATCTGTCCACCATATGTGAAATCCGTCCCTCTTATTCCACCATTCTGGAAAAACCCAGGAACAGGACATTTGACCTTTTCACATAAAATCTCTGATGTGTTCCAGGTTCGATCATACTGGCATGCCACTACCTTCAAACCCTTCTGCAGATAACCAGTTTCACATTGGACAATCAGACTCTGGCCAAATGTGTAGGTGCTACGCAGAACCTCAGCATAGTGAGCATTTCGAAGTACTGGTGGCCTAGAACATTCAACTGGCTCGCATTTTGGCAAGGTCCCATTCCACTGACCATCAGACATACAGATTTGCAAGGCCCTACCAAGCAGTTCATATCCTTTGTAGCACGAGTGCACGATCCTAGCTTCATAGAAGAATCCCGAGTGGTTTTTCAGATAAGAAACTAAATAATATTTTTGTCCTTGAACATCGAGTAATCCATGATGAGTAATGTTTGGCAAAGGGCACTGTACTCGACTACATTTAGTATTAACGTAAGTCCATGATCCATTGGCTAAGCAGGTAGTTCCCAAAGTTCCATGGATTTCATATCCCACACTGCAGACATAGTTGACTGTAGAGTTAAACTCTCTTCTACCACTTACAGGCTCAGCAAACCGAACAGAAGGTGGTTCACCACAAGTGACAATTTTGCAGCTTCCCAGAACCCTGCTCCAAGTCTTATTCCACAAGCATTCAATGATACCAGAACCTGCCAGTCGGTACCCTTCATGGCAATTTACCAGAAGTGTATCACCAAAAACAAAGGAGTCGCCAATGACATCAGCATGTGGAACAAATGGCGGCCTGGAACAATTCACCTTCTCACAAACCGGAACTTCGCCACTCCACTGGCCACTGGCCAAGCATACATGGTCTGTCTGTCCCTGAAGTTCATAACCCCGATTACAAGCATACCTCAGGACGTTTTCAAATAGAAATCCATTGGCTAAGTACTCACCATTGTTTAGACTCTTTGGCAAAGGACACTTGACTCGTTGACAAGATGGTAGACTGCTCCATGTCTGATTTGCTAAGCAAGTAACATTGTTCAGTCCAATTATATCATAGCCAACATCAGATTGGTATTCCACTATAGCCTCGAAAAGAGTCGAATTGCCAATGGCCAAGGCATTTGGTATCTGTGGAATCTCTGGGCATGACAGACGACTGCAGTTTGGAAACTCCGCTGTCCATTCACCATTTGGTTGGCAGACCATTTCTGCCTCTCCATTCATTTCGAATCCAGGGTTACACCTGAAGCGTACGTTCTGACCAAAGGTATAGCTATGTTTTACTGAGCTCGATTTGAAAAAACCATTTTCAATGAATGGCTTTGGACAGAACACCAGACTGCAGTTGGGAACTGAATTTGACCAGCTCTGGTTGCTTTCACAACGAATTGAAGACTTACCATCAAGATGATAACCTAGCTCACACTCAAAGCTGACCTCTGTACCAAACGGAAGCATTTGATCTGCATTCGGAGTGCCCTCACTGATTTTATGCTTCAGATTACTGATGTTGAAATTCAGTGATGAACAATATTTTCGTTCACACATTGGAACATCTGGAAACCATTTCCTATTGAAACCACACGTGACCTCAGCCTTGCCAACCATTTTGAAGCCATCATGGCATTCAACCGTTATCTGATCACCAAAGGTCACTGTACTACCCAGAGCTGACTTCCTTATGAGCCTAGCAAAAGCAATTTCAGGAATCTTACAGGCCACTTTGAGGCATATAGGATGGATCGAACTAGACCAGACGCCATTTGCTTGACATACAAGCTTTGCATCACCAAATAGCTCAAAGCCAGCTAGACATGACACATTGACTTCAGTTCCATATGAAGCATTACTCGAGCTGATGTTTGCATTGGCAATCTCTAGTTCGGGGCAATGGACCAATTCACAGTTTGGATACGGTTCAGACCACGTGCCATCAGCTGTACAAAGGTTCACTCCCTCACCAACGAGGTTGTAACCCTTATCACACGTAAACTGAATCAATGCACCAAATGAATACATCGGAGTGGCATCTTCGAGGTCTTCCAGCATCTTCGCCTGAGCATTCTGTACAGAAGGTTCAGGACAGAGCACTCTGTCACAGGTTGAAATACTTCCAGACCAGGAACCGGATGCCTCACACACCAGAGAACTGTTTGAACTGTTGCCAGCCAGGGAAAAGCCAGTCTCACAGATCACCTCAACTACATCACCGTATTGGTAAGCCGAGTCATTCTTTGGCTTCTCCGGTTCTTTGCGAGAAACTGCGTTTTTGATTTGCACAGGATGAAAAACATTCGAAAGAATGCTGCCTTGCCGTCTCAAGACAACATGACCATCATCAACAGCAAACGAAGGACAGGTGACTATGATGCACCGAGGGATTGGTACGGACCAGTTTCCAGATATCAGGCAGAGTGCAGATGACGCTCCAGAAAGTTTGTAACCTGGCTTGCATTTAAATACGACTTCTTTTCCGGCAGAAACGTTCTCGCTTTTGTTCTCAGCAATATCTTCAGCATTGGGTATAAGAGGTAGAAGGCAGTTGACTTCGATGCAGCTCGGTGCCTCTGCAGACCATAGCTTCGTTTGTAAGCATTTAAGAGTACTGCTGCCTGACAGTCGATGCCCATCCTTACATTCAACCGAAAGAACAGTTCCAATGCTCAACAGGAAACTGCTGCCATTCAAACTTGCATGTGGGATGCTGACAGGAGGGCAGACAGAAAGTTCACAGCGTGGAACGGTTCCATTCCATGTCTTGTTCTCGTTACATGCAATTTCTTCATTGCCGATCAGTTCGTAGTCAGCACCACACTTGAAACGGAGCTTCTCTGCAAATGCATAAACGTCTTTAGGATTTTCCACCGATGGAATCGCATTTCCTTCGATCAGCGGTGGCGAACACGTGATTGCCTTACACATCGGAAACCTATTGGACCACTGGCGTGTGCTAAGACACCTAACTACAGAAGCACCATCCATCAGTTCAAATCCTTCATAACACTGATAGCCTAAAGTGATGCCAAATGGATAGCCGAATCCCTGATTGGGGGTATCTATAATTTGAATATCAACATTATCAATGTTTGGAGGATCTTCACAGATGACTGCAGGACAAGTTGGCATTTCTGAAGACCAGCTGCCATTGGCCAGACAGTTAAGCTCCATTGACCCATGCAGTTCGTATCCTTCCACACAAGAAATTAGTGTTCGATAGCTATACTTGAAGCCTTTGGGAGACAAGATAATCCCGTTTGTTATGTTCGGAGCAGGGCAACTGATTCGTTCGCAGGATGGAATCAACCCACTCCAAGAGCCGTTAATTAAACAGCTCAGCTCCCGTTCACCCTTCAGAGCAAAACCGTCTTCACAGTCGAACGCTACAGTGATTCCATAAACAAAGCGATCTATTTCCTGGACGTGATGCTCAATCCGATTATCACCTGCAGCCATGGCAATGAAACCGAAGCTAAAAGCAGGCCTTGGACAGGCAACTTTCTTGCAAACAGGGGGCTCTCCAGACCACTTCTTTTCAGCTAAACAAGTCCGGTTTAAATCTCCAGATTCCAAGAAAAATCCTTCATTACAACTGTAGGTAACCATGGCACCATAGTAGTATGTGTTTGAATAGAAAACTGTGTCAGAAACAAAGTCTGGTGGTCCACAGTTGACAACGACACATATTGGGTCGACGCCCGACCACTGACTATCTTCACCACACACTCGCTCACTTGGTCCTTCTATTTCAAAGCCTTCGTTGCAAGAATAATTCAACACAGATCCCAAAATAATGTCAATAGCATCGAGTTGGCCATTGTCAATTGGCTGCGGCTTGGGACACACGACTTTCTTGCAGCTTGGCTTGTTACCAGAGTAGTTGCCTTGCAAGGAACAGGCGAGTTTTGTAGTCTGGACAAGGAGATATCCTTTATCGCACTGATACTCTACGGTCCTTCCAGCAGTGATCTCGTCGTTGATGGGACGACCGTAGTCAATCAATGGTGCCTTGCCACACGTAACTTCCACACATGTGGGTTCAACTCCTGACCAAGTACCATTCTCTGTACACTGTCGTGTTTCATTTCCCTTAAGCCAGAATCTGCTGTTACACTGGTAGTAGGCTAAATTTTTATAGAAGAGACCTTGCAGCACAATTTTTCCATTGGTTATGTTAGCTGGACGGCTGCACTCTACCTTAACACATTGAGGCTCACCCCCACTCCACGTCTTGTCTGCCTGACAGATTCTCTCATTAGGACCTACTAGCTGGTAGCCTGTCTTGCAATTATAGCGAAGTTTCTCCTTGAACCTGTAATCATTCCCTTCAACAGTGCATTCTTGTGGATGTGTTGGTCGAGGGCACTCAACCCGGTCACAAACAGGAATTGGGTTCGACCAAGTTCCATTTGCTTTGCAAGTTCTTGAAGTTGCTCCATCAATGTAGTAGCCATCATCGCATACATAATGAATTGTGGCCGCATAGGAAAAGTTCGAGCTAACCATTCTTCCGTTGCTGATGACAGCAGATGGCTTATCGCATTCAACTGCTTTGCACTGTGGCTCCGTTCCATTCCAGATCTTTCCTTCGATGCAGAATCTCGTAGCCAAACCTTTCAATTCATATCCGGGTTCGCATTTGTAGAAAACTGATGATCCGATGCGGTAGTTATCGCCATTTACACTGCCGTAAGCAATGCCATCCGGTTTCTCACAGAACACTTCCAGACAACTTGGATCTGTTCCCGTCCATTCTTTACCATCAGTGCAAGTTCGATTGATTGGGCCATCAAGCACATACCCGTTTTCACACTGGTATTCGATGGTCGAACCCAGCGTTGTTTCGTCCGCCACATACCGACCGTGCTCTATGCTGACAGGCAGCATGCAACGAATGGAATTACACTTTGGAGTTGGGCCGGTCCATGTTCCATCAAGACGACAACTGCGAGTGTCTTTTCCCTCGATTTCATAACGTTTCTCACAAGTATACTTAACCACCGAACCAGTTTCATACGAGGATGCTTCAAAGTGACCATTTGCCAGTGGTAGTGGCTCAGGACATAGGACCTTCTCACAAGTTGGTCTGGCCTCACCCCAGGTGCCATTGGCCAAACACTTCTGTTGCTTGGCACCTACTAACTGGAAACCAGAATCGCAAGTGAATTCTATTATGCTGTTAAGAACATAAACACTTCCAAAAATGTGGCCATGAGCAATAGTTCCTGGGTCCGGACACTTAATGGGGTCACAGATTGGTACAGACGAACTCCAGGTACCATTTGCACCACAGCGCCTTTCAGCAGACCCATACAACACGTATCCTAGATCACAATAGTATATGACCCGTTCTTTGTAGAAAAAGTCTGTTCCTATCATACGGCCATGCAAGATGTCACCAGGTGGTGGGCATCCAATCCGATTGCAATAGGGGGCCTCACCACTCCATGTAGAATCTGCAAGGCATGTCCGTTCAGCTGTTCCAAACAGAACGTATCCGATCTCACAGCTGTAATTTGCCGTTGTTTGGTAGACTGGATAGAATTGAGAAAAAACAACAAACCCGTTCAGCGGTGTTAACGGTCTTTGGCAATTCCGAGGTATGCACGATGGCATTGTCGGTTTATCATTAAACAACCATGTTCCATTTCCAAATTCACTACATCGTATCTGGCTTCCACTGGAAATGTTAAACCCTGTGTCACATTCCAATTGCACAAAACTATTAACTGGGTAAGTGTCATTGTGCTCAGCTATTGCACGCCCTTTGGTAATCTCTGGTGGCGATCCACAGCGTATTTCCTCGCACTCCGGCAGTGAATTATCCCAGCTCCCAGTCATGTTGCACCTTAAGCTACGCTGACCCAACATACGATGGCCAGCAATGCAGTTAAAGCGAACATTGTCACCAGGCTTAAAGTCTGTCACCTTGCTACTAATGATTCGAAGGCTGGGCATCAGTGGTGGCAATGTACAGAAGATTTCTGCAACAGACATAAAACAAGTACGTTAGTAATGCAGTGTCAATGTCTATTTCCAGAAGCACGTGCCTGTGTCATACGTTCACATCAAACTGAATAATTCTGTAATATAATGGCGTGCAATTTATAATTTGCAGAAATTTTAAGACATATATATATATATCATGATCTGTGTCACCTGAAACCATCTTTGCCTACCTATGTCAATTAGGATCATTTGGTCTTAGACTTGGTTTATAAAAAAAATTATAATTACTAATCATTTAACCTAAAGCTCTGTGACAATGTTTTTACAGAATGTATTTTATACTCATATTGAAATCTATCAGTTCTTCACCATAAATCCGTTTGGCATAGTTCCTATGAATTTAAAAACAGCTAAGGTAATTACCATTCATAAACAGGGTCATAAAGAACATACTGCTAATTATAGGCCAATTTCCATATTGCCCTATTTTTCACACTTACTTGAAAAGGTCATGTATGTATGCCTATATGATTATATCGATAAAAAATATTCTTTGCCCATTTCAACACGGCTTCCAACGAGGCCATTCACACCATGATGTTATTATTAAACATACAGGACAACATATCTGCTGCTATTGATTACAGTAATGAATATTCCTTGGGTATCTCTCTCTATATATATATAGATATTGCCAAAGCCTTTGACACAGTTAATCATGATATATTGTTACTCAAATTATAAAACTTGGGTATACAACGGGTGGAACTTAAGTGGTTCCAAAGTTACTTAAAAAACATATCAACAGGTACTGTGTAATGGTTCCCTATTATGGGGTACCCAAAGGCTCAATCGTGGGCCCTTTTTTATATTTATAAATCATCTCCATAAGGCCTAGTTCCTCTTACATTTCCTACTATATGCAGAAGACACTAATATCTTTGCCTCTCATAAATCCTACTATATGACAAACTATTCCAACTGATGACCCAAGAACTTAAATGTTAATGACTGGTTCAGTGTGTGGTTCACTGTGGATAAATTATCTGTAAACCCTACTAAAACAAATTATATCCTATTTAACTCACATCATAAACAATCACTTCTCATAAAGGGAACACTTACTATAAACAATATCCTCATATTACCAAAATAGCCTCTGCTAAGTTTCTTGACATCTATATTGACCAATTTCTAACATGGAATGATCATATTGAAAATATATCGTACAAAATTGCACAAATATAGGATTCTGTCCAGAATTGCTTATCTTCTACAAACTAACATATGCGTCAACCTGTACTACCGGTACTCAGTTGTCTATCCTTACCTAACTTTTTGTAACATGATATGGGCATCAAACTATTCAACAAGGCTAAAAAGGTTAATTATCCTTCAACAGATATCCCTTTGTGTCCTTGTCAATAATTATTGCTCCTATCATATCTCAGCTGACTCTATCTACAGGCAAAAGTGTATTCTAAAGATTGAGCTTATAACAGCTCTACAGATTAATGAACTCAAGTACAGACATGCAAACAAACAACTACAATCAACTTTCAATAATTATTTCACATCGATATTTGATATCAATCCCTAGAGTATATGCTCCTCTAATAACTACCGGCCTAATAACATATTCCCAAACTGATTACTGCAAGTTTTCGATTAAATGCGCTGGCCCTAACACCTAGAATATTTAGGGACCCCAATGATACACGAGTTTTATCAAACATTGTCCTCTTTAAACAAAGATTGTCTGATCACAGCTCAGATGATTGATGAGTGTGCCCTAGTTAACTAGTTAAGATGTGTGCGCACTAGTTAACTAGTTAAGTTATTTTACTCCCATGTGTAATTGAAAAAAACAGCCGCTGCATATCAATCTATGAAAGGGTGACCCTGCAAAGCAGGACCTTGGTCCCTTCAGGGTTTTCTTTCCCTGCTGTTCTCTGTTAACCTTCATTTTCTATTAATTTGTCTGTATTTCGTTTGAACTGGTTTGTCTTGTTTGTTTGACGGGACCAATAACATTTATGGTTAGGGTTATGGTTATGGCTAAGAAATAAATGCAGAATGGTGAACCTTTGCAAAAAGACTTAGTTGATCAGACAAGACAAGGATTACTAGTGCATTTAGAAGTCAAAAAGCTAAACTTCAAGTCGAGGACTTACAGTTCAATATCAAGTATTTAAACTTTAAGACCAAGGACTTGGCGAGGGTCATCAAAACTTAGCCACAAATCTCAAGGCCAAAGTCGGAAACTGACACAAAATCAAAATTGCAGATGACGTACCAACACATTCTGGTTCCTCGCCTTCCCATTGTGCGCTCGCATTGCAGTAACGACTCCTATTCCCAACCAGTCTATATCCGCTCTTGCAAGTGTAGCGAATAGTATTGCCATAAGAGTAATAGCTATCCATGACTAATCCATGGTCAATGTTTCCAGGAAAACCACAAAAGACTTCTGCAAATAAGAAACAGACATCTAGTAGCTAAGACACATCCAAGAATCACCATCACCATGTACAAGGTTTTCTTTAGCTCCATAAACTTCAAGTGGTGGAATCCGACCTCTGCTGGGAGCTGCCCACTAACTCCACAGGGCCTGGAGACAAGCCCAGAACAGAGACAGCTGGCAGTGTGTGGTGGAAAATGCTATGCTCCAGAGGGGGTACGCATACAAGATGGTGATAATGGCATGAACCTCATTATGTAACCCATCTGACCAAAACCAGGTGCAACTAAACTATTTACAATTTGAGGTTATATACCGTCTTAAAGGGTAAAGTCTCTCCTTTAAAATGACACAAACTTTATTGTTCTATCACGTTCCTGTCCAAAGTTATGAGTCAAAAATATGGTTTAGTTGTTCGAATTATAATTCCAAGAAAAATGTATTTAAAGTTTTGTTTAATTTTGAAATGCAAAATTCCTGATCAACCATGTTCAGAATTTACTGAAATGTGAAACAGATAAACTAGATTATGTTTGCAACATATCACATCTGCTATTCCAGCCTTAGGCCAAGCATGGCTAAATGGCGTAAAAATGGCAAATTTCAGGATAGGTAATTGAATTATTAAAACAATAGCTACTACAAAATCATCTAAAATACAGTTAAAAATTAATTGTTTGCACAAATTGTAGTTTTAATGCGTTTAAAGCATATTTATACTAAAAACTAAAAATCGAAAAAAATTGAATTTGTATTACATTTTTGCCAGTATCTCATTAGCGCATTTTGTGACATAAAAACCTGGTTTTTGTCAGATGGGTGACATATAATTATAAACCAACTCAACATTCTACCTGATCTCTAACATTATGCCAAGAGAGACATAGTTTCTAAAGGTAAAAACTAGGTTGGACACTTTTGCTTTTCTTGTTCAATGAAGAGCTACTGATCACAGAAGGTGTAACTAACACACAAGAAATACAATGCTGCATTAATAATATCATTATCTACTAGCACTCACTGGAAAAAGAATTTAACGGTTGTTAATATCATCATATACTGGTACTAACTGCAACAATGTGATTAGACCATTCAAGCCATCATGCTTACTTGTGCACCGAGGTTCAATTCCACTCCAGGTCGAGTCTACGAAGCAGATGCGCTCCAGTGGACCACTGATTTCATAGCCAACATCACAAGAATACACAGCTGAGGCATTGATACCAGTGTCATTCCATGATACAAAGCCGTTACTGACATTAAGAGGTTGATTGCAACCTGCAATCAATCAGTTAAAAATCAATACAAACAACTATTTAGTCAAGTTATTCCAAGTCAGTATATCAATCATTACGATACTGATCAGTGCCAAAGCCAAATAAGAAAAACAACTGATTGAACGGAGTCAGTGCTTCAATGAAATTCTATATTTTCTTCAAATATCCCCTTGCACTTTAGGCATTTGAAAGTATGTTAAAGCAGCTACTAGCATGCTCTACCTGTATGTAACTACTATGATAATATTACTGCAACAACTTGTCAACTTTACATAATTTCAGGTTGAAAAATAACTTGTCCCACCCCAGGATGCAGAAGTAATTAAAACCCACACATAAAAAACTGTTAGAGTATTTATTACCTGACAAGTGAATTATAATACCACTGGAAATGCAAAGTAGTTTTGGAGGCAGGGAGGGTTCATGTCTAGGAAAACACATACTTCAATATCCACAAGGCTTGCTTTATAACACCACCTTTGGATGTTATATCAACTTATTTATCACCTACCACATTGTTATGAGATTTATAACTATATCAGTTCCATATGCCAGCCATTTGATGGCTATGGGTGCAAACAAATGACCTCCATTGTCCTTGATTGTTTGCAAGGGCCAGTGCTCCTCTCAGTGTTAGTCTAAGTCTTGTGAAGTTCTCATTTATATTGTCTATCCAGCGCATAATGACAATGCACCATCACATTACATCATGTAACAAAGTGGATGCTAAAGCTGAATTACATTTGTGATGCATGTTCCCAACTACATAGCTTAAGCATTCACATCAAAATGAGCAAGTTAAATGTAGGACCTTGCATATTCAGCCTACCTTTGCAGATATCTGTTTCTAGCTTCTGAACTCGACCATTTATACCACTAAGGAAGTCAGGCCAAGCTATCAAGTTGCCAATGTAGTCATCACATGTTGTTGTAAGCTGTCTTATTTTCTCTGCAGACACGACAAAATCCCAGATGTTAAGTTTAGAAATCCTTCCAACAAAAGACTCAGAGATACTGAAACGTCCTCCACGAGTATCCTGCTCCTGACCAATCACGAGCACACCTCCACCTAAAAAAAAAATCCAAACACAGTGAAACATCTTCCACAGCCTTTGTTGAGGTTCCCCCCTCTCCATCGATGCACGTGGACTTCATTCTCGGCAACTAGGTTAACACAGCTGTCATTCTCTTTCTTCCACCACCCAAGCCATACAAAGTCTTTTGGAGTAGCTCATCAAATATGGCCACTCTTCTCTGTCTCTGTCTCTCCCTCCCTCCCTCCCTCTCTCTCTCTCTCTCTCTCTCTCTCTCTCTCTCTCTGTCTCTCTGTCTCTCTCTCTCGTGCCTGTGGCACCCTATATTTGCTGCTTGCAGTCCTTCTCGGTTAGGAGGTATACTGAAGAATTTAATGCACCACCTCAACACACGCATCCACTCCCTTCGCTCTCTCTCTCTCTCTCTCTCTGTCTCTCATAAATGGCAACCATTGTTTGTGACTCAGGTAAACGACGCAGTTCTACTCACTTTCGAGGCCCATGGAAGCCTTTGATGCACCAGCTCAGTAGACGTGGTACTCTCCTCTCTCCCATTGTCCATGGCAACCATTATTCATGACTTGAGTAAATGTCGTAGCTCTACTCACTTTTGAGGCACTTTGGTGCTCTGCTTAAGTAGACGTGTCGGCTCCCTTCTCAAGGGGGGCCCGTGGCGCATTGGATAACATCTGGCAAAGTGACCGAAAGGTACCGAGTTCGAGCCCCCGTTGGGCGGATATGCTTTGTGTTTGCAGGCTGTCTGTTCTGTTAGTAGTTAAGATTTGTGTCTTGTGAATTGCATAATTGTACACTGTAACCGGTTGCGGTGTGTCAACCGGATTGTTGAATAAACGAAAATATATCATTATTATTGTAACCATTATTTGCGACTCAAGGCCCATGGAAGCTTTTGATACACTGCCTTTGCTAAAATAATTGTTCCTTTTCTGGTTTCTTCTGCATTTGTAAAAATTCATTGTATCTTTGTACTCAGCAGGGCAATGGTAAAGATCTAATAATGATGTTCTATGTTCGCCGACTACACATTCATGCAGAGGTAGGTAATACATGTATATTACTGCTATACCTAGCTGGTATTAATACACAGTGTAAGCTCGTTAAGCTGTGTATGCATACCACACAGTTCCAATGGCATGCCTCCCTTTGGCCAATTGTTAATGGTGTTTCACCGTAAGGGCAGAAAAATTTAAAAAAATAATTTCATAATTCACAATGCCACATATTGGACCTAATCAAATAAAGACTTTCAAAGATCATTTCAACAGTTTATTTATTTATTCCATTACAGAGTTATTTCACAATGCATATTTCAAAACAAAACATGTAAAGGCTAGATAAACAGAAATATATTTGTGCATATGGACATTTGTAAATACCGGTACCTTCCAAGAATATCTCAAAGATGCATCCCACCATTCAAAAAGGTGTCATAGTCTGGTACATATTTTAGAACAATTACAACCATTTTTGTGATACAAGTAAACTTGTTTCTTACCCTGAATGGTGGTTCCAGACTTTACATCAACTCCAACTTTTTTCTTCTGGCCATCTTTGAAAATCTCCCAAGATCCATTCTGGTTGGACCAGGTGAGAGCAATATGATGCCATTTCCCATCAATTACCTCAACATCCGTGTGCTGGATTCTTCCATTAATGTAGACAACAAACCTAGAATAAAAAAACTAGAAAATGAAAATAATGTAAGTCAATATTTAATATAATGCAGTGTGCAGCCACTGATAACAATGCATCTACATAAAGACAATACCCATCAATTTAACTGCTTTTAAAACAACCTACATGCTAGGCAGGCTATACCAACAAAATCTTTTATAAATCATGCATAGATGTAATTATACAAAATAAACAGTCATGAGACTTTATATTTTGATTCTCGTAAAATTGAAATTTTTAACATTTACCAAAAGATGTTTAAACTATCAATTGTGGTTTGCAGGCGGGAAATATAGAGATAATACCACTTCTTAGATAAAGTTCAAAACAGTAAAAAATACTTGGACACTACTAAGCTACTTCCAACTGCTGTACTCAGTATTAGTGGCTCAAAATAATAAATACATAATATAATAGTAAACGCCAATGTTATCCAATCATCTAACTGCTCTTTACCTGTGGCGACTGACTAACAACGCCTCATATTCGCATTTCTGTGTTACTTTGCATGCACTGAAAATAGTCACATGATATTTATATAGGAATGGGACACTGCGGTGTAGCGGTATGTTCCGTGCCTTGTAACCAGAGTGTCGCAAGTAGCGACCCTGGACAAGTTGCTCACCCACAATTGTCTGTGAAGAAGACAACAGGAATCCACCTCACTAATCTCATTCCCGGGTGGCATAAGACCAATGGACTTGCTTTCGGCCAGGGAACTCATTATCATCATCATATATTTATGAAGGTGTCTTATAAATGGTCTGAATGAATGAATGAATGAAGCTGACCCAGAGTAATCTGTGATGACGAGTGCATTATCATCGGTTTCTGTAGCGTAGGCGAATGGTGTTCCTTGGTTCTCTCGATCATCTGTCTTTATCCACATAGCAATTGTAAATGCGGACAGGTTTCTATTTCCAAATGGATCTTCAATCGCAACATAATCGGTGATTCCCGATGTTGGAAAGTCAAAGTCAAACGTCGAATTAAGCTCTAAAAAACAAATGTTTTCTTTAAATTCTATTTTTTGATGCTTTAATAACTCAGAAGCATGAACCAAGGTAGTTTCTGATGATAACATTATATCATTGAAAACATAATCAGTGTAGTTAGTGATAGACTGCTTCAAATATGATGTTTAAGTCAGGAGAAAAACTGAAGAAAAACACTTTAACTAAATGCCAAATATGAACATTTACGAAACCCACTTTGAATAACATATAAATTTACACAATTAAGCTGAAACACACCCGAAATCAACACACGAAAAATAAAAATAATTCATCATTAACATATAAATTTACATGTCTAAGCTGAAACTAAATCAACACACCAAAAATAAAAGTAATAATTCATCACACTTTCACTCTGAGCGACTATCTACTAATGTCTTGGACATTATGACAATGGCATTATAGATTAGATTACTCATTACATTTGCTGTGGATGACTGGTGATTAAGAATTGTTAATTATGCATTCAGAGTATGCAGGCTCAAGCCTCTTGACACAGTTACAGTGTAGGGACCTTGGGCAAGTTCTTCATGCCAAATTGCATACTTTCAAATAATTAGATAGGCATCTCATAAAATTAACAAAATAGAAAATCCAGGACCTGTATATATTTCTAGTTGGTCATTGTCTATGTTCATGTATAAGCAGCTGAAATCATGAACTCACGAGTCTCACAGTTGATGCCACTAAACGAAGGTGGGCATTTGCACACATAACGTGCCACGAAATCGAAGAAGCACTTGGCTCCATTCTGACAAGGATTGGACTCACACTCGTTAACATCATACTCACAGACGGCACCAAGGTATCCAGCTTTGCATAGGCAACTTTAAGCAAACAAAAAGGAAAGATTGACATGGTTTCAAAATTATACTATAGAATGCATTTAATATAATGTTTTAATATGTAGTTTCATAGGCGCCTAGTCAAAATTTAGTTTGCTTAATTACAGTGGCTGTAGGTCCTTGGCTGTGGAAACACAATTATGTCTATGCAAGAACAGGGTGGCAAGTTCAGACTGCAAAAGTAGGCAAATAAAAACTTAGCTAAATACAATTAAACACCGTTAACGAGTGCACCGAAAACACACGAGTCCATTTTACATGAGGTAGTTTGGTACACTGTCCTTTCTAACATAATACCATGCCTCCCGACGCCACGATATTAACGAATATATATATATATATATATATATATCTTGAAATATGGTAACAAATCCGTGTTCATTCTACATGCGCATGGTTTTCTGTAAATACCTGAAAGAATCGAATGCCGTCAATGCAGGTTGCGTTATTCTGGCATGGGACCGAAGTACACTCATTGATATCTATTTCACAGGTACTGCCCTGAAATCCATCTGGGCATTCGCATTTGAACTCAGCCACCCCGTCAACACAAATGCCACCATTTTTACACGACACTTCCTCACAATCATCAATATTCTCCTCACAATGAGTGCCTAAAACCATAGAAAATAAAAACAAATTATTCCAAATCACTTAAACTCAAAAAGAAATTGCCAGTTAATTTATAATCTTTATTCAAAAATCTAACTAGAACCCACACAGTTCTGGCATAACAAATATATATGTCAGAAAAGCAAACCTGTTCCCTGTATAATTATTTTTTAAATGTTATTTGAGCCAAAATCAAGACCAGGACAACAAAGCATTTCAGTACCGGTATACATAGGCTTCCTCCTCAGAAAAATCAGTGCATCTAAATACAGTAACACTCTACAGACTTTATCTGCAAGCAAACAGGACTCAGATAACCAGAAATGTCATAATCTTAATCAAACATTTATATAGCGCCGCTCAAAATAAGCAGTGCTCTCGATCTGCATCAGTTTCTAGACCAGCAAACAAGAAAGAGTCTTTAGGCATCTCCGGAACCGGGAAGGTGAGAGGGTTAGTAACTCGAGGGGAAGGGACTGGGGAAGACAGTTCCACGCTGAATGGCAAGCACATGCAAAGCACCTGGAATGTGCCATAGCAGAGCACATACATGGGACAACCAAAAGGCCACAAGTTGACAATCACAGAAGAAGACCAGAATGCAGAAAGAGCTTAAGTAGGACGGGGACACCCTGAAAAGGCGTTAGAGAATCAGGTTTTAAACTGTATATGCTGTTGAAAAGGGAGCCAGTGAATGGAATCTCGAATAAAACCTGAGATATTCAGAGCAAACTTTGGAATGTCGCATAGGAGCATTGAGAATAGACTGAAGTTTGTGAATATCAGACATCCTTGTGCACACAAAAGAGCCCACCCAACAGATTCTGATCCAAAGTTGAGAGTTGACACCATGCTCATGCTCATGCATAAATAACATCTTATAACTGAGTTGATATATATGTTATCTCACCGTTGAATCCAGCGACACACTCGCATAGGTAAAAATCGATGTGGTCCACACAAGTTGCATTGTTTAAACATGGATCTGAGGCACACTCATCAATGTTGACATCACAGTGAATCCCTAGAAAAATACCAGCAAAATCATGATAATCAAGATCTTATTCGTCTGTTATTATATCCTAAGTCGACACCATTTAAGTGCACAATGGATAAGTGCATAATTCGCTCGTGTGCATAGAAGTAGGCCAGTCTAGTTTTAATATAGGGTATTTCAATGAAAAACAACTCCGGGTATGTTCATATCACATAAGTGTATAATTCTGTTATGTGGTATAGCTGACTACAGACCCGTTATAGCATTGCTCTGTGCATATCAATACCGATTAATTGCATAAGCACTTAGAACATTCAGGCCGCCTAGGCAGTTCACCCCTAGACAGCAAATGACCCCGGTTGTCCAGTGGTCTGTCTTAGCGGCACTGTAGTCCGTGTCAGCAGGTGACATAACATTGACATTCCAGTACAATCTGAACATTGTAAAGTGCTTCTCACAGCACAGCTATTCAGAAGCGCTCTCAGCATGACAGGCATGTGAAAAGAGAAAGGTCTTTAAGCAGCGAAGAGATGCAGGTGAAATCCCTCTACGAATGGTGGGGAAAGGTCATTCTAAAGTGAGGGACCCACAACAGACAACCTGAGACAACCTCAAATTCAATGCCCCATTCAAAAGGCAGAGTCTTGAAACTGAAAACCCAATATATTTTTGCAATCCTTCAGCACCAACAGTTGACATTTGGCAATAAAGCATCCTGGAGATGCTGCACCAACTCTTGTTCTTATACTACAATTGCACAATTCTACAAGTCTCTAAAAACTCAATTTTGAGGCAGTCAGAATCTCAGAAGTACATTGCTGCCTCAAATGTTCTACAGTTGCTACAATTATAACATATTTAGGCGAGCAACTGACCGCTGTATCCTGGATGACAAGTGCAGTTGTAGCCGTTCATTTCATCAAGGCAAGTGCCATTATTCTGGCAAGGATTTGACACACACTCGTCTACTTCAATCTCACAATGCATTCCTGTGGCAGCAAACAACCTGTGTCATAAGATTGCAGTTCAAACTACGAAAGAGTTAAGCACACCATACACCATAGTTTTAAGTACACCAGACACTTGTTAACATTCTCCCTTACCAGGTGCACAATACTGATATAAAAAGGTCAGAGACATTGATTTCAAAATTAGTTCAGCTGCAGAATCTGAATTTATTATAAGGTGACTTCATCATAATGCGGTTCTTGAAATGGTCCGCAAAGAGTGTTTTAACTAGATTAAGGTAAATATTCAAAGTCTAAACTTGCAAGTTTAATCAGAGTAATCCGAAAACTTTATGGAATCATTACTGAAATAGGCTACATCAGATAACAACTGGTGATCATTTCACCCTCAAAATTAGAGAGTAAAATATAATAATTCTTCTATTAGAGAAGTCTGTATTTGCAAACCTGTCCACCACCCATTAGCAAAATTTATATATTAGCAACTGAAAAAAGAAGAGCCCTTAGATCAAATACTATTATGTATTAGGACAAAGCATTGCATTTAAACATGACACGATCCTCTTGGAAATTGAAACCACAGTTCTTACCTGTCCAACCCGACTGACATTTACAGGTATAACCGGCAGGTACACTGAGACACTCGGCATCATTCTGACATGGCAGAGAAAAGCATTCTGTGATGGTGAGCTCATTTGATGAGCTGCTGCCGAAGCTGGCAGCTGACTCAGAGATGCCTTCACAGTCTGTTATGTCTGTCGATCCCGGACTTCGAGTTGTAACGTTGTCCGGACACACAAAGCACGAAGACCTTCCCCTCTCCGGTTGGAAATATCCACGAGGACATGGAAAACAAGGCTCCAGTCCAGTCTTTGAGACATAACCTTCCTTGCATTCAGCTATAAATAACAAGATGCATACATTAACAGCTCACAAAACTGAACCTTATCATAAAATTAACAAAAATTATCTTTTGGATTTAAAAAGTCAAGCTTCTGCTTAGTTGTCTGACGGTTCCCTTATCATGAGCTACCTGGTTTATGTGGATAGTTCAGTATTTAGTAACTTACCCACATTCATTGATTATCATTTTAAGACTGCTTGCAGGTTGTTCCTCACAAGACCATCCTCCCATGTTACAAAGTGCATTCCTAAATTTTGTGGCTCAGCTCAGTGCAAACTATTTTCTGTTGTTACGTTACCAAGCATATTTGGCAACAATGTACCTGTCAGATATGAGTAGAATTTAGAGTTATGGGAACCCTTTTAAGCACTTTTAAGCAGATATCTTCAAGAGGCTATTCATGAATTTCACAACTGTATGACACTGAAGATTCCTAACTGTCCTCATAAATTAGTCAGTCCTTGATTTGTCATCTACTTACTGCCACAGTCATCTAGTTTTCGACTTCCCCTTCTCCACGTTGTGGTGCCTGCAGGGCAGGGTAAGCACATGGACTGGGCATAGCTTGGTTGGTAGAAACCATTGGGGCATGTCTCACACCACTCGACACCATCCAGAGAAAAACTTCCTGGAAGACACTGGCCTGAGAACATATAAAACAAAGCAAAAACCACATCTAAATAAATTCAACAGCTTTTTAAACAGCCTCATTAAAGTGATTTGCTACAAAGGTAAACTAACTGATCAACTGAAAATCCCATAATAGTTTTTTCACATTTGTATGACAAAGGTCAAGCACAATGTTATGCAGTTTACATTCAATGCAATTAACTGGAGTTTCAAAATGACCATTTATAACAGTCTTGAGGTGCGTAAAAAATTGTGAATCATGACTGAAGAAGAGGTCAATTTCAGCTATGGCGGAAAAGAATAGAAGTGTAATAATTCAAGGTAAAGTATTCTTCTATGGCAGCATGGTATGGCATGACAATACACTAAAGAAGACACCACTTAATTGTAAGGTAACATGTTCATTACTCCAGAAATTACTCATTATCATTAAGATAACCATATATATATATATATATAATGCGAGCCACTTAGAGAGAGAGAAGAGAGAATAGCCTACTCAGAGAGAGAGAGTGAAGTTTTTTAGGAGACAAACTACACATACAGGTAACCAATGCAGCCACTTACAGGCTACAGCACCAATGTGAATATGTTTGCCACTGAAAGATTAATTTAAAGCTTTTAGGACCAACTAACCTCTGCACTGTTGAACACTTCTGGAGTTATTCTGGGCAGTTGACATATTGTTAGGGCAGACGAGGCATGTTAGCTGACCTTCCTCTGGTTGGTAGGTACCCTTTTGGCATCCCTCACATGCCTCACGCACCACGTTGAAAAACGTACCACCCGGGCACCTAACTAAAACATCATTTGAAAGTTTCTCTCAAGTATTTATAGATTACTAAATGCACATAAATGGCTCTCAAAAAGGTTACGCCAATTCATTAGTAACTATAGCCAAAATAGTATTAGAAAACAGAACTGCAGTTTTTAATTGCAACAGGCCAGAAGCAGCTTGTACAATACCTTCTACTGCTTTTCAATAGCGCAGTTGTTCATAAAACAATTTATTTTTCTAAAAGAAAAATGAATATGCATTTGAACATACCACATTCAAAATCAATCAGTACACTTCCTTGCTGGCATAAGAACTCTGGTGGCTTATTGATATAATCCACCTCGAGGACTTCCATATCATCGTCATGGAAGACTGAATCGAAATCTCCCTTTATGGCATCTTCAATAATCTTTTTCTTGATAAAAGTCACTCCTGACTGGATCTCTTCATGATGCTGCGCAAGATCAGAAAAACCTTTGAAGAAATATCAGAAACAGGTTACGGTAACTGATACCAGCAACAAATCTGATCAGTCTTTTGTGTGAACATTACATTCAACCTTTGCAAAATTTCTTAGAATATGTTCCATACAGTATTTCATTTCATGTGACATATTAACGTAAAACTCGATAGTTTATGACCGAGTGTTAATAGTAACACAATATAATGATTAATGACTCATGTAAAATGCATCTCTTAGCACCAGTACGTTTCAAAATTGTCTAACTGGTCATCTGCACCACCAGTATGATGATGATAATGAATATTTGTGCTGCCAAATCACCCTACCTGCAGTCATCATCTTATTCTGATTTCCTTTAAAAGCATAAAGAAATAAAAACACAGAAGGGCTGAGCAAGAAAAAGCAGTATCCACCACACTTCCGGTCACCTATCAATTGCTTACCTGTTATGTCATACTTGATGCTGACTGTGCTCTTTGCCCGAATGCCTGTTGCAGCCCCATCTCGTTGATATTCCACTCCTATTCTGCCTACAGGTACTGATGCACTTCTCCGAGGGCGTTCAAGTGCGATGCCTGATGACATTAGTGCAGCATTCTCATGCCCAAAATTGTTTAAAACACCAATCTTGTTGTCAATTTCTAAAACAAAATCAGACATTTTTAAAATCTGATTACATTCTTGTTGAAAGTACTGAAAATAATTGCATACAAATGTATTACCGAAGATCAGTCTTAGATGGACAAGGGTAAAATTGGAAACATTTTAGCATAATTATGTCCTCTCTTAAGTATCACCCATTCAATCTGTAACTTAGTTTGCAGTGAAGGGCTAGCAGAACACCATTCTCAGTTTGTTATTCTGACCTTCCAGAGAATTGAATCCATAACCCCTGTGGATTTAAAGCCACTAGATTATTGTGTCACTTCATATTTATTAAACATTGTCTAAAGACAACTTTGAATAAAACTCTACCACCAGTGACTTTCTTCTTAATACACTAAGCTGCACAAATGAAGCCTTGAATAGAAAATCACAAAAAAGTGCCAAACAAAAACTTGAAGCTGTGAATTGAAGCAGAAACTGTAAACTGCAGAATACAAAAATTGATATTAGATATAGAGGTAGATCAAGTGTGAAAGTAGACATAAGTTGCATAAAGCCAAACAAAGCTGTAAAACCAGATATCGTGTACATCAAATTAAAAAAGAAAGGTCTGGCTAATTGGTTGGCAAAAATACAATGACAACCTTCTTCGTCAATGCAAGTTGTCTCAAACTGTCCAGCATCACACGCCATATTCGGCTGACAATACCCAGACACCTGAAAACAACATTAATCTGCTAACGAAAATTGCCTCTGTTGTGTATGTATGTACCATATGCATTAGGAAATAACCATTGAATACCTCATTCTCTTCTCATTCTTATTCTAAACTACAACTAGGTAAGGTAGTTCAAAGCACATCAGAACCTCTATTTGGATGAAATACTTCTTTGAGATAATCCTGATATACTGCAGAACTTTGTGGATCGGTGTCTCAAATTTTAATTTGGCATTTGTAAATTAAATTAAATGTTTTCACCTTCGTATATGTCGCTGAAGTGCAAACAAGCTTAAAGCAAATTGGTTAATAGCCAAAACAATTTGCAGGCCAATTGAACCTCACCAAACTAAAAAGAGAACAATTCTTTATGAAAATATCAAAGCTACCTGAATTTGTTATTATGACAAGCTATACAGCAGTGATATTTTCGTTAACGGAAATGGGAATTAGAAGTAAAATTATTAATTTCCGTTAACGAGAATAAGAACGAAAATTAGGAATTATTTTGAGAACGAGAATAGAACTAGAACTGAAATACGCCAATGAGAACGAAAATATGAATAGAAATAGGAATTATTTTCAGAACGGAAATTATTACACTATGATAATTTTTGCGGTAAGCTACATCGTGTGTATGTCCGAGAGCCGTCAAGATCGGTAATCATAGGCTATTGTGTCTCTGGTATATAATGATCTATGTTCAACTTCTGGTCTTCCCGTGGTCTACTTTGACAAAGTTTAAGTTGACTTAGTGTTTGTTAAGTTTAATTTACATGACAATGAGTTTATCGCGCATGTTAGCGGGAATAAAAAGGTAAACGTGTAGCTTGGCGTCGTAAATAATACAAGTTGGATTGACGAAAAGAATTCTCACTAAATAGAAGTCGGATTGAACCATTTTTTGGCTTAAATAAAAGTGGGATTAATGAAAAGAATCTTGCTTAGTCTAAATAGAAGTTGTATTGATGAAAAATAATTCCTGCTTAAATAGAAGCTGGATTGATTAAACGAATTCTTGCCTAAATAGAAGCTGGATTGATGAAAAAGATTGTTGCCATAATAGAAGTTGGATTGAAGAAAAATAACAATGCTACAATGGGTGAATAATTTACGACACTAAACTACACGTTTACCGAAAAAAATAAAAAAATAGTCCAGTTTGGGAGTTCTATGTGTATGATGAAAATTCGGGTTAATCAATGTACACGGTGCAGGATAAAGTCACTAGTGCTGTTTGTGGGACAACGCTGGCTGGCAAGAATTCCAGCAATTTTATAGAGCATCTGCAACGGATTCATAAAGATGCCTATGAATGCCTATCTGTATAAAAACACAGAAATTTAACTAAAACATTTTAAGTGCAAAAAGTTTAGTCTTGTAGTATGTAACAAGACGGAACTGACTAGCTGCTGAATGAAGTGTGTTTTTGCACTATGATTCGAGAGCTGATATAGAAAAATACTTATTCAAAACTGGAATTAGAGTGGAAATTAGAACTGAAATTATTTTAGAACTTGAATTAGAACTGAAATTATTTCAGAACTGGAATTAGAACTGAAATTATTTCAGAACTTGAATTAGAACTGAAATAGGAATTATTTTCAGAACGAGAATAGAATTAGAACTGAAATTCGATCCTCAGAACTGAATTAGAATTAAAATTGGGAATTATTTTTAGAACTGAAATATCACTGCTATACAGCATCTTCCGGAGCAAGCTACTTCCAAGATGCTTCACACTGTCAGCTGTCAGTGCAAATGCTAAGAGTTACATAGCAAGTACAATTTTTAACTGTTTAAATAGAAAGGAGTTTGGCTTTCTGAATAGATGCAGGAAGCCTCTTCCAGGCATGTGGACCAGCAACCCGAAAGGCCAGATCGCCCATTTTAGTTCTAGTGACTGACTGACATGAATACATCAGCGGAATTAGATGATTGCAGCCGCTGCCTATTAGGGTCATCTGATAGTGGCCTGATGCTGTCTACCATGTAGTGTGGTGCGCAATTTTAACATTAAAGATGGACGACCTGAAGATGGAAAAGCGTTGGAAGGTCAATAAATGTAAAGATTTTTAAAGACTGGTTCAAAATTAAAAAACACTGAAACTGGTTTAAAATGAGATATAGAATCAAGTAGTTAAAATGGATGAACATGACTTACAAACAACTAAGCATGATTATAGTGCTCACCTTTTGCTTGATCTTTCTTTCAATGTTGTTTTCGAGCTGGTTTAAGATCAGACGATCCTTGCAAGAAGACTTCAATTTAAATTGCATATCTACTGTTTGCTTCACATGATTAGTCTTCTTTGACACTAAAAATTGTAAAATCATGTTGTCTTTCTACCAAGGTAAATATATTTTAAACAAGGCCACACAACTATACTTGACTGACTCAAAATATGAGACTGTGTTGAATTTAGTTTTATAAATTTTCTAATGGCACTGTATAAATTTCTAACTACAACTACAATTACTCATCATGGCCAGAAAGTATAGCTCATTAAACTTAGTGATATATATATATATAATATAGAGGTATGTATACATATATATACCGGTATGCATATATACCCATGTATATATATATAGATATACCTGTAACTGTGGTTCAGTTCAGCTGCAGCTTCAAACTGAAGCAGCTACTGATAAATGCTAGAGCACGTAGGTTCAACTCCTGACAATTGCAGATGACTACCGGTACCAAATAATATTACTTCCATTGGCACATAGCAACAAATGCCATAAACAACTTGGCCTAGAATAATTTTCATAGTCACTTCATTACTACAATGTCAACTTACTAGAAGTACGCTGAAGTCTCTTTGCAACACACTTCATCATAATACAAATTCTGATATACATGTAGAGCGGCCTGGAAGAGTTATCCCAAAATTAGCTCAGCTATTAGAAAATAAAACTTATTATTATTATTATTATTATTGGGATCCTGTTATAAGGAATAAATTTTTTTGGTATGGCTCCCTAACAGTGAGTTTTTCATGTAGCCTATAAAAGGCAAAGCAGGATCCAATTTCCATCAAAAAAGTGTAGAATTCCCCCTCCGGTTCACCTCCAAGTGGATATGTTTTCATTATTATCAATACATAAAAAAGGCTGTGATATGTATAACTGGGTCCCTGGGTCACTTGGCACAGTTATATGGAATGGGATCAATGATTCATATGGTTCTATTAGATGGATAGGAGTGAGAGGAGATGATGAAATGGGGAGCAGTGGGGCCCTCTAAAAAATATACTTTACCAAAACTAGTGTGCAGGTATTTACCCTGGAATAGGCTAGAATATTTTTCTCCAGCTCACAGAACTCTTCCCAACGCTGCCAATTACAACAAATTGCACCCTGAGTTAATAAACAATGTACATAATACAATATTCATAGGAAAATTGAATCTTAAATGCAGTTTCTGGAGTATTTTGAGAGACTCACCTGAACAGTCCTTGATAGGCCACTTATTTCCAGGCACCCATTCACCAACATTGTAGTCACAGAAGTACTTGTTCGATGGAGTAATTGCAAATCCAAATCCCTTCTTGCAGGAGGGAGAACAGGCAATTCCATTGCCCTCTGGTTCGCAATCCATATCACCATTGAGTGGCACTGGGTGATTAGCACACGCATGCTCTGGAACATTGAATAACACAAAAGTAATATTTCAGAATATTTTCTAAGAAATTCATATTTAAATTAGGGATCTGTAGTTCTGTATGATGATACCTCATCATGAGGAGAGACTCTCTCCTAAGAACTATAATTGAGGGAAGAATGGAGGGTAAGAAGACAAGAGGAAGTCCGAGAATGATGTTGTTGGACTGGATGATGTAGGAGGATTACAGCAAGTTGAAGGAGAGAGGCAGAGAGCCTGTGAAAAGGTGACAAATGGCGACATTGGATGTAATGTACGAACTTGCTTAGGAAGGCAGAGAACCAAAAGCAGAAGATGATAATACCAATATAATCAAGCCATAATAAAAATGATAAAGTACTGGAAGTCATCTGTAAAAGGCAAATTGTAACGGTACCACACTAGATTATAACTTCTACAGAACCTACTTAACTGCATGATTCCCAGAGTTTGAAGGATCTTCTGGTACATGGAAACACAATCACACCAATATAAAAAGTAAGGCTTTCAAGATTTATATGTACCATAAGTATCCTTGCAGTTACATAGAACTGTCAGATAAACTTTTAAGTACTGGTACTCATCTGTATCATGAGTGTATCAATGTTTATGTAACACCTCTTGCTACCAACTTCCAAACAGTAAATGCCCATGTTTGTGTCAGTTAACCGACGGGCGCCAGCCTAAACCAATAGGGTGGCAGCCAAATCCCCTCCGCGCCTATGTCTTATATATAGTTATATATAGGAGGTCGTTGCACTAGGGCCTAATTCAAAGTTGGTCATCTTTGGCTTGCGCGTCAGCTAACAGGTGGCAGGTTCGTCCAAGGACTTCTGTATAATAACCCTTATTATATTAGAGCCCTTGGGTGGTCTTATGGTAGCCGGCAATTAGGTGCAGGTTCCAACAGCCCTCCGGGTCGATGACTAATCCTCCACTGTAGCTAGCGCGTACGGGTTCTACTGCAAAGCTTCACATGCAACAGAGGATGTCCGTTATTCCACCGCGGAACGTGACAAAGCTTTTAAAACTTCGACCCACTTACCGTATTATGCGTCTTTGGTCGGGTTTTAGGGCTTTGATTTAAGGGCCCGGGCTTGACCATACGAACGGGGGCCCGGGGATCCGGGGGCCCGTTGACAGCCCTAATCACAATTCATAAACTTATCTGCATATTAGAAGATTGATCTATTAAGTGGGTGCATAAAGACTAGTTAGTTAAGATGCCTAGTAAACACAAGGTCATTTCAAGTAGCTTTGTTTTAAATTTAACTGGCTACGATACGGATGAAAGAGGCATTAAATCAAGCTCTGTTATGCCAATTGAGCTATGTTATATATGTCAATGTGTGTTCTGACCTCTGCACTTTGGTGGAATGCCACTCCAAAGTGCAATGGCAAGGCATGACTGTGACTTGGATCCAACAAGTCGATAACCATGATGGCAGCGGAAATTGCAATGAGTGTCAAAGGAGAAATCAGCTTTCGTGCAATCCAACTCTCCATGCTGTGGAGCATAGAGTCTAGGACAACGTTTGACTGAAAACATACAGTTGCTTGTTTCATCATTTAAGATTTGACTGTAGAATAAATGTTATTTACTTCCTTTAATAATTTTATCACACATTTCTTAGTTAAATTAAACACATTAGCAAATGCATAATGACATAATTTTTTCATTCATTTCCATTTACTTTTCAAGCCATTTCTCCAGAATTGATGTTGAGTTAATTTAGAAATGAGAAATCAGTGGTTATGGTAAGATCACTCTTATTGGCAGGGTACCCTAAATCATAACTTAAAACTTTGAAAAATCATTTCTAAATCCAGATATTTACGAATTTACTGCAGCACTTTGTCAGTCTGTCTCTGTCTTTCTATCTATCTAACTGCCAATCAATCAAACAATCATCACCATAATCATCATCTATCAATCAATCATCATCGTCATTTGTCGGCAACACCCTTCAATGGCAGGCTCTTGGCTCTTCATCGTGCAGATGATAACGAATGCAACTGGCTAGGCATGAACTGGATACGCTAGTCATCATCATCTACGGTATCTATCTACCTACCTATCTATTCATCATCTGTCAATCTATTACACACCTATCTATCTATTCATAAATCAATCTCTTCTGTCCACCTAAATATCTCACTGTATAACTAAATATCCACTTGTCTATTCTATATGCAGTGAGACTCAGTTTGTTTGCATCACTTCACTCCACCACAGGTCTTCCATTTGTCTCTTTCATTTCTGTTTCCATGCAAGAGCATTTTGGGTCATGTGCTGCAGCTGAAAGTCTCAAATACCAGCACTATATGAGTGATGTCAGACTACATGACTACACAGACATGTATACATGACTACATAGCTGCATGCAATAAATATCACCTAATCCTTCAACAAGATTTTCAAAATCAATGAGTGCAAACTCAATTTCTACATGAAGTAAAACAAGTGGACAACTTCAGTATTAACCTTCACAGCCCACATCAGTTCCTGTCCAAGTTCCATCTTCAGTGCAAAGTCGAAGACTGCTTCCATGAAGTGTGTAGCCCGATTTACATCGAATCCCACAGGCGGCATTGACATCATTGTTGCACTGGCCCTGCACGAAATATCCATTGTCTGGCAGCGTCAGATCTGGACACGTCTTAGCTAAATAACAAGGACAACAATCTTCAATCAGCCATGCATCCAAACAATTGTAAACCTAGAGCAAAGGAGTAAGTAAACAGGAAAAACACAAATTGTCCAAAAAGCTAAAAGAGTTGCAATTACAGCAGCATTTGAGAGCTTTTACTTCTCACGTGGTTTGGCTAATCTAGGGATGTCAATTAATATATTCGTTCCAAAGGCTTAAGAATACCTCCATCAATTAATGCTCACGGCTGGAATGTACTGTATGCCCTTCAAATTGAATCTAATCGTGTATATAGTTTAGAAAATGTCTGTATTATTAATTTTCAGCGACATGGATTGTGTTGCACAGATGTTCAACTGAAAAAGTAGTCTCCAAGGCTTAGAGCTCATCTCGGACATCTCCTTTGGTCTTAGAACCGACCATGACCACGAACCTGCCTAACCGATTCTGTTTTTAATTGAGACTTTGAAAGCCTGTCCATATACTGGTTCCTACGACTTAGCTTCTCTGGGCGATGACTAATAATCATAATCTTCGTTTAATGTTTCAAACTGACAAGTACGCAGTATGATTGCAACTCATAGTATGAACGGATCACAAGTTATTACAGGAGTCGAATTTAACTGTTTGGCAGCCATGTAAGGCGCCCATCACGTACTAAGGTTCATTTTACCAACGCCATCTGGCGAATCAAAGGCTGAGTCGACCTTTATAATCAAGGTCAAGGTATAGCAGACATCGCTTGGATTTTTAAATGTCATAAAAATTACACGTTTATCAACCTAAACTTAAAGAATATAGAACCTGCCTAAAGGGCCAAATTCACTGAAACCGGATAGCCAGAAACGGTAAACTCTGGACCGCTTACATTAATTTGAAACAATTAAGACGAGCTGGCAACGCAAAGCGCTGACTAGTACCAGGAAACGGAAGCCATTCTGGTCTTGTTAAAAGTAGAACTGAATGGAAAACAACCGGCGAGTGCACGTACACACTTTGAAACTCATGAGTCATAAGTTTAATATAACAACAGCAAATATATAATTATATAAAGCCAGGGCTGGAAAAGGCCTGTTTTTTGTTTTTTCGTTTTTTTAAACCAAAAAACCACAAATTTTTTTGTTTTTGTTTTTAAAAATAAATTTACAACTTATAAATGCCCAAAATGGCGTCTCGTCAACTCTCTTGGCAATAATATTGTTGTATCGTCTTTGTTATTTTCGTTACATGACGTTCTACGGTTCTATTGTTCTATAGTTAAATTTCATTTATAATAGGCCTACAGCTGATTAATAATATTTGAGTGGTGCCGTACAGTGGCGGCGCCAGGATTTCAGGTTTGGGGGGCTAAAGCTCAAAAACCTTCCCTTTTGTCCCCTCCTCGTTGTGATTTGCAGTGATTTATCACTTTTTGGGGGGCTGAGCCGCAGTTAGGGGCAAAGATTTTAACAGAGAGGAAGATGAACCACTGATAACGCAACTGCGAATGAGGGCGCGTGATGCATTCTGGTCTATCCAATGTGAAAACGATTAGTTGAATTAGTTCCGATATCTACAATGTTAAAATCCATCAGTTAAAAGTCGTTTTATACGCAATGTTTTGCAGCATTTAGCTTTTATGGCCGAGTAGAAAGTTAGGTAGCATGCCGCACTATTGTGCAGCCTTGAATAATATTGTGGCAATGCCTGCGAGAAAAGCTTGGAATTTCGTTTTCTGTTTCCCAAGCGAAGCTACACGGTAGGCGTACGGCTTCATTAACACTGTAGAGATAGGAACTTTTCGCTGTTTTCACATTGGATAGACCAGCATGCATCACGCGCCCTCATTCGCACTGCGCAAGCCAATATTCTTTAAGTAGGCCATCTTCCTCCTAGTTAAAATCTTTTGTTATGGGGGGGGGGGGCTAAGCACCCCCTAGCCCCTCTGGCGCCGCCACTGGTGCCGTAGGCTATTCATGCCATTTTTTGAGTTTTGTGATCCGAAATATGGAAATCTTTAAAAAAACGAAAGAAAAAACAAAGAAAACAACTGTTCATTTTTAAAAACATGGTTTTTGTACCTCTGTATCAAGCGCAACGCGAAATCCCTCATCCATTGTCCGCTACCCGGGAACGTAAAGACCTATTTGCCTGGAACTTTCACTGCGCAGTTTATACAAAGTCAAACTTAAAACTGATTCAGATTCCGGACTTCTAACTATTCTTCCACTATCCGCTATCCTAAGAACGTCATCGTCACCACACTTAGCTTTTCACTTTATAACAAACACGCTCCTATAGATACCTTAATCCGGAGATTAGATTATTGCATGGTGCGAAAAAATATAGGGCCATTGATAGACCATAATATTATTAGTCATTGTGAACGTGATAATTATTACGCCGATTAGTGAACAAGTTTTAACTTTTAAGTGTGTCTGTATTGGAAATTTCTATGACGTCACATCGATGATCGAGCTATTGGGCTGTTAACTTGTTTGTGCACTTGTTGATCAACCGCTAGCGGTCACTCGGTGCAGCTACCTGACACGCAGCCATCACGTGCATCGGCATGCTCATTGAGTCTAGCAACCATGCATCAGATGCATAGGGGTGGTGGTATGATGTCAGCTGACTCACTAACCTATCTCTAACTGTAGCTATTCACTGTAATTATTCCGCCGGTTTCCATAGCTATAGGCTTACACAGATTTGCTGGATTCTCTATTCTTCTTCTCTAACCCATTCCAGTGGAGGCTGCAGGATTTCAGGTTTGGGGGGGGGGGCGCTCCAAGGTGTCCAAGCCCTTCCCTTTTATCCCCTCCTCCCTGTGATTTGCAGTGATTTCCCACTTTCATTGGGGGGCTGAGCCGCAGTTAGGGGGCCACTGACTCACTCTCAGATTTATTTGCTACTTTGCTCCTTTAGGATTAACTTTTTTGGTTCATTCTTGATTCTTTTGATACTAGGCCTATAATTATTATGGCTGTTTCTATCGTCACAGGTAACCTTCGCCAAAACCTGTTTAGCGAATTTCATGGCGTATGTTCCATCAATCAAACCGCAGGCACGTCATTGCGCATGGCCATCAGAGCCCCACACATAGACATGTTTGGGTTCAAGGTCTGCGTCTGCAAAAGAAGGGGTCCGCTCAGAGCCTGGTTATGGAACGTGCATGCAGGCATTGCCAGGCAAGCACACTTAAGCACCTTTGAATGATCCAGAACTTAAGTTCTTCCACTTATGTTACCTATAGGCCCTACACATGGGCCTATAGATAACATAGGTAACGTAGGCTTATGCCATGTACTGCCTTGAGAAAGCCTAACCTTGATCTTTTACGTTTAACGAAGCACTTGGCATACTACATTCACTGCAACTTGTACGAACGGCAGAACTCAATGAATAGCTTAAGATGAGGTAATTTACCCCCATGTTTACCCAAAATCGATGGATTACATAGAACACGACGTAATAATTGCAGTCCTGGACGCAACTAGGAGTAAGAAGCGTCAAATCAAAGCGATAAATGATCAAAGGGAGCTGAGAACATCAGACATGAAATTCCACGAAGCCTGATCACATGATCTGTTGATGAGTAAAGGAAGTGCCCTGGATTCCGTGCACCGATCTCCTTGCCGGATGGGTCTGGAGTTCGGTCTTATGTCCTGCTACTCTGTCTGTGAGGACACTTGACTAGATTCGAATTCGACCAGGGACGTCAAGGTTTCTCATTTGTTAAAATTGCATGTCTAACATTGTCAGAGTTTATGGCTTAATGCCTATAAGCAATTTGGACCAAACAGATTAGGATTATCAATGATAGTTATCAATGATAACTTATTGAATGCAAACTCAACCAATGTAATTAAACTAACTCATATTGTCAAATAGAGTCCAGGTTGTAGATTCCCCCAGTCGAAAGTAACTGTGGAATATGTCAATTTCGATACATGCCCTCGGTCATTCTTATCGGTTTCCGTACAGGCTGTGGACCGGTGCAGGCCAAGCGGCCTACTGAAGCTGTTTGGGATCAGGGTGTGTAATCTTACTGGCAGAGGGTTGATTGCACATGCTGTGACTCATGCAATTCGTATCTGAATCCATTTCCGCCATACATACGCACCGGAACATCTCTGAATAGTTAGAGCCGAAGCACACCGTTATCGCGTCTTGCACGTAGAATACAATTTGTTGAGATGAATGAGAAACGCAATCCTCCGCCCAAATATCTCCCTTGGAATCGACCGCCCCATGCATATCCTCAGACAGTTATCTCATGAGACCTGCCCTTATAGGTATCGCCCACTGCATGCAACACAAAGTTCAAGAACGCATCTAGGCCTGGGTCTTTTACAGGGTGGTCTGAAGGCAGTACAGTAGGCTACACTAGCCTATGAAGTATGAACACATTGAACAAGGTATTCTCAGAGGTTCACAGGGATCCTGACCATGTATCAAGATACTGAGGTGTCCTCACACAGCTAGGAACGTCCGAACGTAATGGGGACTTGGAAAACTGTTTCACTTTTATTTATCACTTAAGAACCGCCAAATCATCTCGTTATGTCGACTGTGTTTTAAATATAAAATGTAAACGTGTTAGTGCTTAGTCGCTGGCAAAATGTTAAAGTAAGTCGCATTTTAAAACCCTATAAGATTAACAGTAGTTCTAGATCAGAATCATCAGATCTTTGGTAGAGACTGGTGTCCAACTGTCCCCTGCATGCTCCTCTTTGAGGTCTACGTTCAAAACCGCGATCACAAAATAGCGATGCACAAAACAGCGATTGCATAAACTAGCGATCATCAAAACAGCGATTATTATTCGAAGATTGACTCATTTAATATAGGCCTACGTTGAATGGTCCTGATTGTGAACCTATAATTAGCGTTAATTGTTTTACTAAATCAGTTGAAGTTGTTGATGTGATTGAGGAAATGACAGCGTTAATTGGACCTGATTGCGAACTTAAATTTTATTAAACTTAAAATGTTGTAGTTAAGTACATCGCATCTAAGCCGATAATAACGTTATTATCGTCTTAGATCGCATGACAAATACCAAATCCATCTCGAACAATCTATAGAGATAGCCTACTGCAGACAAAATAAAAAGCATCGTCGGCGATTAGGCCTACACTAATCGTGGAATTGAACATAATTTAAGTCTTCAAATTTAACATTACACATTTGTCATAATTATGTATACTTCGTGATACATTTAAAACTGTCTATAATAAATCTGTGAAATCGCTGTTTTGATGATCGCTATTTTATGCAGTCGCTGTTTTGTGCTTCGCTATTTTGTGATCGCGGTTTTGACGATCGCTGTTTTGTGATCGCGGTTTTGAACGTAAACCCTCTTTGATTGGGTGGGTTTGTCTAATAAAAAGTGTCTATGTCTGATCCCTATATAAAGTGATAATGTTTCTGTTTGCACACCAACTCCGCCACTGATCGTACTCTGTCAGTGCCAGTCCCAAGCCTGGATGAAGGAGGAGGGCAACGCTAATGGTCTTTGTTACCACACAGTGGTCGTTAAGCAGTAAACAAGCATGTTTGCACACCTTTGGTCTGATCCCTTGATCCCGACCGATGTATGGGAAAAGAATCAACAATGTTGTGGTCTGTCAGTTGTCACCTGTAAGTAGAACAGCCTGACCGGTCATGACACCCGGTCACTCTGACATGCAACCCACTTAAATTACGATCGACCGACCCCTTATCTGTCCCCTCAGAGATCCCCCCCCCCCCGGTGACTGCGTTCAAGAACGGTGGAGGGGTTAAGACAAGGTTAATAAAACAATCACGAGTTGAGTTGTTTAGATTTCGACGTCGACTGGTAGCCGACTATGCAGCTATAAACACCCTGGAGGGTCTACGGCACACAAAGTGACAAAGCCTTAGGATTCTATTTGCCCGATAGGTAACTTACCCTTGTACTACATCAGACCACTTCTACACCGGGATGTTATGCTCCTCTAAACAGGTAATTAACACTTACAGCTTCCAAATCAGCATCCATCCTGATAGTGTATGACGAAGTATTGAAGAAGGGTCTCTTGAAAATCCGCCACTTCAGTCTTTTGGTGATGCCATTACCAAGCGTTGTTAAAGGATGAGGGTGACGCTAATCATGACGTTAATCATCCTTGTTATGACATAGCGTCGCTAACAGACACTGCATTACCTTCAGTATTCATACATACATATACACACATAGTACGTAAATACACACATTCATTGCATACATACACACATGCATGCACACAAATTCATTCATACATATATATGTACATATAACACATATACTATACACATAGCAGACTACGTAAATACATACATTCATTGCATACATACAAACATGCATGCACACAAATTCATTCATACATATATATGTACATATAATATATACATATATGCACACATGCATACATAGTTACATACATAATTACGTACATACATACACAGTGGTGTAGTGGGGCGGGAACGCGGGGGAACGCCGTTCCCGCACTTTTTTCCAGGGAGGGAACGCGATTCCTCACTATTTTGCAGCATTTCTGTACAGGTATGGAAACTGTTTGAATACTTGAATACAATATGTTACAAATAACAAATTCCTATGTATAAATTTACATAATTACATTTATTAATTTTTTTGTTATTTTTTTCACATTCAACAGTTTCAAAAATAGCAGCGCTCACACTATGCAAAATTCTTGCAAGATTGCACTTTTTGCTACAGTTGCTACTTCAATTTCCAGGCGTTCCCCCACTTCATTTTTTAGGACTACACCACTGTACATACATACATATATGCACACATGGTTACATACATAATTACATACATACATACATGCTTGCTCTCATTTCCTTTTCACAGACCCTTGAGCTGGCAATGCACAAATCCCTCGTTCCTGGATACACTCAGTCAGTGCATCGCAGGCTTGATGTTTGCGTGACAGAGACGGTTGCGCTATTATAGTAGTCTAGTGATCGGCTCTCAGTTGTTAACTCGGTGGTTCAAGGTTCAAAGACAAGCGGTGAATTGACCTCCCACCATTTTATGCCGAGATTAAGGAAAATGAAGTCGTCTACTGACTACTGTAACACTTCGCAGTATAGTTCACACCCGCTCTGTAGGCCTATCTAGGTGTTAACTTCAGAGATTACTCTTTTTCTTTACCGTCTCTTCCTGATGACGTCATACTGCACTCTGGCTCCGTGCTCTAATGGTAATTCTTTTGTCTATCTTTTACCACTCTTAGATTTCTTTCTTTCTTCCGGTCCTATTGCACTTCACAGCTCTTCCGCTTTACGACTAGATTTCTTATCTCACACAGTATGCGTGTTCGCTTAAATTGGCGTGCTTTAGCCCTGGTCAGTAAGCATTTAAATAGATGCAATTAATTCAATGGTTGTGATTAATTTTTAAACCTATGACTCGTTGCAGACGCGAATAGGCTATTTAGTTGTTAAGCTGAACATTTATCAGTTTAAGAAACGGATGTTTGCTCACAGGGAAATGGCGGCAGTGGTTAATAATTATATTAGCCTGATTTCTAATCGGATTCTGAGAAATCAAAGAATTAAGAAGTAATGTGTATGTTAATAAAGACAACGGCTTTGCAATGCCAGCATTGATAACAATTATTACAATGTTGTTGGTAGGCCTAGCAGCGGCGTACTTAGCCGGGGTCTTTGCGATACGGACCTTCTTGGATCAAGACAATGACCTCAATTGGGATTCGTGTAGATATTATGTTAAAATGAGATTTTTTATTTCTCTTCCATCAAAGTAACTCTTCAATTTGCTCTTTCGACGGACGTGATCGACTGTCGTGCATTGGAAATACTTTTCAAGTCGATTACCACGTAATCTATTCCTGGCCTGCTTTATTTCGCCACTTATTTTATTTTCATATTTGGAGAGTTTACGACCCCCTCAGGTCTCCATTCTTCTGGTGCCTCGCGTTACGGTATTGGAGCTAGATGCCGCAGACCCCCCCTCATTTTTCATCCAGATACTTGACTATTAAAAGGCGCACAAATATGCAGCCAAAATGTTCTAAATTTTCATACATAATTCGCAGGCTTCCGGAGCTCCGGAGTCCCGACACCGCTGAAGAAGCATACATGTACAAGCTTCATCTGATCCCAGACTCAGCTTATTCACGAGCGCTGCGTCGTATAAGAGGGGTTGTCCAAGTTGCCCGGAGGCCAGAGAGAAGAAGGCAGGTCGGTCTGGGACGAGAAAGATTGGAAGGCGGAAGAAAACAGTAATACCACTTATAAATGCATTAAAGACAACTATATATATTGAACATAATAGGCGTTAGTAGAACATTTATATAGCGCCGCCACTCTCTCACGAGTCTAATGCATGCGCTGAGACTTTGAGCGCATTAGATTGATGTCAGCGAGTGTAAGACGATTAGGCAGCAAAGATTTTTAACAGAGATCTATATAATGCATGCAATTTAAGATTTATATAGCGCAACGTTAGATATAATCTTTGAATGCCATTAAAGAAATGTAATTACAATTATTACTAATTATTGCCTAATTACTTTTAATAATATGTGAACTTCGTCTGTGCCTTGAATGAGGCAGTTCGTCACCTGCGCATGCTTGAATCCCGATCGCCCGGAACCCCTTCCTACACTGGCATTGGTCGATGTCAGTGCTGCCAGCTGGAGACATATGATTCGGATCGGGACACGTCAGGCACGTGCTCTTGTCGCCCGGTCCAGTGTAATTTTTATACGTCCCCTCTGGACAGGCTACAACAGCAAACAAGGAAAGCAGTTTAGCTCACCTGTGGATGATTGTAAAGGTAAAAGTAAAGTAGCACTATGTATTGTTTACATGTAGTGGCGTAGATTCGTCCCAGCTTTGAGAAACTTTTCTCGTCAGGTGTTTGAAGGACGAAAGGGCTTTTGATGACAACTGCATGTAGGATGCCAACAAATGTTTAATAACTTTCGGTCTTCCGTGAAAATTCGGATGTTTATTATCCATCAGTAGCCAATCGAGTGGGAAACAGGAAAGGGGAAGACCACGGACCCACGGTCCACGGAAGAACTGGCATAGATCTAGTCAATGGGCGATGTATTCCAAATGAACCTTAATAAAAAAAAGGCTAGCTAACAACGAAATCTGATGACCATGTTGTGTCATTATAAAAGTAAATGTAGTTCTACATGTTTATCAATTGCGATCGCATACGGCCTCGACCCTGTTCATTTTCAACCAATTGAACGTGTTAGATTATCGTATACTTAGGTACGTGCATTCCTAATAGCATGCTAATGAAACGACGATAACGTCTAAAAGTTCCTAAAAGCGTCATGCATGATGTTACCTATGGAAAATTGTTTAACACCGTTACCACAGTAACCTGGTATAGCACAGTTGAGAGTAAAATTACCTATGCATCCCTTTTTAAGACCGTTTCCATAGTAACCAGTCTGGCAGACACATTCGTACTTTCCCGTGTGAGTTCCGCAACGACAGGTGGCCAGTGAGTCACAGCAGTCTTTGCGTTCGTCACACAAACCGTTGCATTTGTTGCTGTTCTGGATGATGTAGTTGCCAACGTGTAGATCTATGTAAAACACAGGAAACATCAGCGATTTCGGCTAACAAGGCAATTTATAGGTAGCATAAGCTTACCAGCGGACCAGTATTGTTGTATTGTTATTGTTATTATCATTATTATTGTCATCATCATCATCATCATCATCATCAACATCATCATTATCATCATCATCATCACCATCATCATCATCATCATCATGTAAAGGTGTCTGTAGCCTGAACAGCTGAATTAATAGGCCTATTTGACAATGGCTCTGGCATCATCATCGTCATCCGGGACTCGCTCGACTCAACGCGTCTTACATACATGGTTGCAGCGGTGGGTGCTGCTGATTTGCAACGTATTCGAAAATCAGGCCTGAAATTTAATAGATCAGATGTGGGTTTCATTAAAAGCGGTCAAACACTTTGTCCTCGTGATTGCTGAAGATTGAGTGAGACCTAATCCGGAAAGAATACAGACTGTTCGAGAGATAAAGCCTCTCACAAGCGTGTCCGAACTGCAAAGAATTCTATGTATGATCCAAATTTTATTCTTGGACGTTTTATACTGAATCCAGGTGACATTAAAGCACCTGTTGCAGCTGCTTTGTTTGACTTGAGATCAGCCTCTCAGAGGTCAACTTTTACGGAGGTTATGCCATAACTGACCTTTTACAACCCGCAAAGGCCAACCATTGTTACTCATGATGGTCACTATATGGTGTGGGAGGAGCTTAAAGTGAGCTGCGCAGTTTCAGCGCTGAAAGCTGTTGCCTGCTGTTCGAGAGAGCTCACAGCTGCACAGATGGAAAAGGAACTTCTGGCATCCGTTTGGACGTGTCAAAAGTATTCAACGTTTCTTGTTGGTTTGGAAAGTTTCGAGCTGCAGACCGTTGGTGCCTCTAGCAAGTACCATCCCTTCCAGCATGACCATATAGGACCCATATCATCATACTCATTGTCATCATCATCATCGTCATTCATCTTCGGGCTGCGGCTTAGTTTTGGTGACCCATCGGTTGATGTTTTGTGCATTTGACACCGACGAGATAGAAGTTACTAATTATAATTAGTAAGTCATCATCAATATCGCCATCACGATTATTATCACCATGACCATCCTCCTCCTCATCATCATCATTATCATTATCATTATCATCATCATCATCATCATCATCATCATCATCATCATCATCATCATCATCATCATCATCATCATCATCATCATCATCATCATCATCATCATCATCATAGGCCTACATGTTATCCCCAGCACTGCATTGAGTCGTCTTTATATAATTTCTTGTCTGATTATCGTAACATCCGTTATACCACATCACCTTATAGGTTAATGCCTTTTAGCCGGATTCACTAGTAATCGACTTCTTCGTTACGTTAAGTCTCTAAACGCAATATTTATGTAGATCTGTTATGAGGAAGTTGCAATCAATGCAATTGTAATTAGTAACTGCTATTGTGTCTAATGCACAAGGCATCAACCGATGGCACACCAAAACCAGGCCGAAATCCAGAAGATCAATCAGCAATCATGACATGCCACTTATGCCATCGGAATGATAAGTGCTTCCTCATTATAAAAGCCTTGTTTACTACAAGTGTTTGCTCTGATAACAATACTTATGCCTATCATTATATTATTAGGTCAGAGGTTCAAACCATGCGTGCTATGGTATCTGGTTGGATTAGTAATTAAGTAATCATTACAGAATTCCCAGCTGGGATAATTGATTGTCAAAGAATATGACAGAGAGAAGGGCAATCCACTTAACCCAACCACGAAAAAGAGATAGGTCTGAGAAAGAAATATCAGTGAAATGGTTATTTGCTTATTAGAGTAGACCTAAGATAGTAGGTCCTAAACTCGCCGTCTGATCCTCACATCGACAACGTGTAGTCGATGCACTAAGTCGAGTTCGTTATTGGTGCCCTATTGGAACAGAAATCTTTGTTGTTATTGTAGGGATTTGAACCTCCGGCCTCCGGGTTCACAGTCCAGCACTCAGGACAAAGCGATCGTGGTCCTATATTTCCGAGTAGGCTATCTAGTGCCATTCGTAAAATGCCAATAAAGTAGAGCCCAATGTTCTATTCAAGTGGAGTGTCAGGGAGGCATTGTTGTAAATATTTCCTTCGGCCCTTGAACCGGCAATGAACGAGTTTCAAGGTTCTGAAGGACTCCGACCCACGGTGCATCGCAAGGCTGGTCGTAATAACTTCCCAGCGGGAACAACTAGACTCGGTTGTTACACGCAATCATCTCAGCATTTTGCCTGAGTGCTCATAATGTGTTACAAGGCTGACGCATAATTATAACACTGGGGATGGCACAGTCGGGACAGAGCCAAAAATACGAGGGGCTTCGGTCCCTTAGCCTCCCAGCTGACGACGTACAGTCAGTCGCAACTCATTTAATGATTTCTTGTTTTCTTATTCTTTGCTATAGGTCGTCCTCTCCGAATCCATTTACGAACTGACGATGATTGATGTAATTATAGATCACCTAATCTCCTCTAAGGGCAGCCTCGACCTATGAGAGCGGTTGGCCATTTCTCTCCCTCACCGTCTGTTCTTCCCACCGACAAAGTACAGTCGTTGTACTCGTTATAGCTACTAGTCTATTGCGCACCACTGATGAAGACCAACGCTCCTTGCTGTGAATCCCAACTGTTCCGACTAATACTTAAGAAACGTCTTCAGCCAAACTTAGAAAATTCAGGACTAGTAGATATCCATGTTCAAGTGCTTTTGAGAGGTGGACAAAAGGCGCTATATAACTGTTCGGACATACACATCAATCAATCAATCAATCAATCAACATTTTCATTTAATTCGATAAATCCAGGTGTCAATGATGCAACTGGCTAATACATATATGCGTACTGGATGATGTTGAGACCGTAGAGAATTGTCTGGTTGCTTTAAAGCGCATCAGTGAATTAGAGCGTATGGGTCTACATGTTTGGTTGAATCAGTATGAGTGGTTTGGTTTCAGAAGAATGTTTCTGAGTGTATGTATATGGGATTATGGGTGGACGGGTGTAGCTGAGACCGACCTTCGTGGAGGGCTCTCCTGGCCAGGACCTCGAACTCCTCGAAGGTGTTGAGAATATAGGTGTGTTCCTCCTTCTTCTCGGAAGCCATTTCGCACAGTTCGACGAAGTTTCCCTGTCTGATTCCAAAGGTGAAGATCTCGACGCCCTCCTTCTTGAGGGCTTCGGCCGCCGGTCGAGGGTCACCTCCGTTCGAGTAGCCGTCCGTTATTAGGAAGAGAGCCTTCTTCGCGTCCGGTCGGGCGGAAACGAAGACTTTCTGAAACGAACCGAAACTAACCTTACATTTTAACACAACATTTATATGACGCCAGCTGTAAAATGTTTTGACGCAAGGGGTCGTCAGTTAATTATGTCAACAAAATGTGGGTGCTGTTTGGAAAAGTTTGACTATTCTCAACAACAGGGAGGGATGTTCAATATGAATTGACGTCAACAAATTATGCAACAAATGAAATGTTACTTTTTGCAAAGAATCAAAAAAATGCAAGTCATTCATAGAAAATAAATTAATCCTTGACCGGTTGCATCCCTCACCCAACCACACAGACCCTTCAGAATGGTAGCTTCAACATTAAACTGACAGCTATAAATATTTAGTCCTCTATTGTACCTTTAATTATGCCAATGTTTGCGACAATTCCAAATCTAGCATTTCAGTTGGAGTCATAGAAATGCTTTTTTTGGGTGGGGGTGGTTATTTGTGACATAATTTTAATAGGGGTCCTTGAATGTTTGACAGTTGACAAGGGGAGGAGCTAAAAACTGCTTAAAATTTGTTGACATAATATTATTATTGAATGACCTCAAGTCGAACCTAAACAAATACTCAATATAAATTATACAAGTCGTATAAGCCTCGCACATTTTGGTTTCTAGTTGTTTCAGGTAAGCTTCTGGATGAAAGCACCCACAAGTTTTGTTGCTTTTTGCGTAGAAGAATTCGACTTGTTTTAGAACAAAACTCAGTGCGACAGAATCTGATGGTGAAAAAGGATCATCTGTCCGGTTCATGGAATTTAATAGCTTCAGATAATATGCTTTGCAGATTAGGCTACGACTAATGCCGGAAGGGGCTTGTAATAAATTACTCAAACAGTCTTTAAACAAAGACCATTACCCGTAACTGCTAATAGGTCTAAAATAGGAACAATATCTAGCTAGGGTAATTTAAAAATGCTTACAGACCTATAATAAGATCAGTGCTTGGATAAGGCGACTAAATAGCAATTAACTTATTAGCCCAGATGAACATTAGTTAAGGGAAAGCCGTTAGACGTTGACAGGCTTCTTGCAGGAATAATAGGCTTAATAATAGGAATAACAGACGCTGCTTAAGGTGGTATCATTACCACAGTCAGTATATTTAGACAATAGACAATGTCCAGTTAGAACATCTTGGAGTCATCTAGAGAAGGTATGCGCTCTACCGCAGGTGGCTGCTAATACACCTAGTAATATCGACCATTAGTTGTGTATGTTAACACGATAGTGTTTATAGAGTTTAACACTGTTATCGTGATGAGTATACATATCCGTTGGAAGAGGGTTTCCGACCAAAGGGAAGAAGGTTTCCGACCAAAGGGAGCGCTCATTTCTACCCTTCTCTCTGCACTCGGATACGTATACATTCGAGTCATTATCTCAACCTCGCGGCCATTAATCAAGGCTTATCTTGACAGCGCATTTGAAGCTAAGCGTTGACGAGAACAAGTGAATTATTCGTCATAGGAAAACACGATACAGGAGTTCCTCTGAAGATCCAGGCTTAGGCCTAGATGCCAGGGACCGACTGCAACTTCTAAAGGATGGCACTAATGAAGCGGTCTCTTACATCCTGATGACCCCGATTGGCCGACGAAATAAATAGGCCTACAGGTTATAGGAAATGCCGATGGTAAGATTAAGGGTCTCAGTGCATCACAGTGCATCAATGCCAATGAAAATTGAGCCGAATGACTTGAGTATATATTTGCATGCGAAATGATAAAAGTATTTAATTCAAACGGAAAGGAAATTAGGCGTGAAAGAGTCAAGGCGGTTTAAGGTAATTGCAATTAGTAGGCCTAACCTGCGCTCGTAATAGGGCCTACTCATATTCCTAACTATTGCGCCGGTGTCTAATGCACAAAATATCAACAAATGGCACACCAAAACAAAGCGGCAATCAGGTCAACATACAGAAGATCAGTCCGTAAGACTGGGCCGTAAGATTGCAGAGTCTTGAAGGTATAGGCACTGTAAGACAGTGCAGGCCAGAAAGGACATTACATGGCGAGATAAGTCCAGGCAAAAGCAGTTACTGCAACCTAACCGCGCCTGCCTTATCAGCGAACGCCAGAGGTCAAGACGCTGGGGTCACAGGTTATAGCCTATAGGATATGTGGAATCACTGCAAGCAGAAACGAAAGCGTGGCTACCTTAGGATAATCATGGGTTGCCAGGATTAACAATGGATTCCATTTCAATCAACTCTATAATGGAACAGAGATTCTGCTTAAGTATTTAATTCTTGACCACACATTATTTCTGCTCTCGTAATGCTTATTTTTCATATCTGTTATATATGGCCGTAATTCAGTGTTCATTGCATCGCATAATGCATTCCTAGAAACTAGGAGATGCCGGCTTATTCACGAGCGCTGCGTCAAGTCAGATTGTTTGTCGAGAAATAGCGTATCCTTAAAAGGCCAGGAGTGCTATTTGCGCCAATCCTCCACGTCTGTTGGACCTCAATCAATTTGTAACTTATTATAACCTTCACATGCAGCCTTTTGTGCAGACCAATTCCATAATAACCGGCTAGCACTGTTTAATCCCAATCAATCGTTTCCTTATAGGTACTAATGTATTAGGTGTACATCTAAACATAAAAGACAACAACGTTGGTAATACCTCTGCTTCGAGCATGGCACCGAGCGTATACGTTCCTCCGCCACTGTACTCGATCTTGGGCAGTTCCTCCTCGAGCAGTGAGCACTTGTGGTTGTCATCCTTCGGGTGGGTGAGGTGGTCGATGTGTCGAACGACGCGACTTCGAGACGAGAAGGTGACGACGGAGACCCTGGTCGTGTGGCGGTCCACGGTGAAGTCTGCCAGCAGCTTCTTGACGAACTTCAGTTCATTGAGGAACTCCTCCGATCCGACGCTGGCCGAGCTGTCGACGAGGAAGACGAGCTCCACCTTCCGGTTGGCCGTTCGACGCAGGTCGTGGACGTGTCTCTTGAGGATCTCTCCGAACACCTCGACCTTGCTCCGGCTGTTCTGTTCAGCTTCTCCGGATGGTACAAGTCCGAACCTCGTCAGGTCCTCGTGGTTGCTCTGGTTGTTGCAGTATGGATGGGTCGTCAGCGGTATAGTGGGGTCAATGTCGATGCTATTGCCGTTGTAGTTAGAAGCTGACGTTACCACGGGCAACCGTGTTTCCAGCATCGTTAGCAACAGCAGAGACGAAGTAATAATCCCAGACATGGTAAAGGATTCTGTGGCGTCACACGCTGAACATTTCTGTCGACGATGTGGTTTCTCCCGAACAACTAACACAGGCGCAAAATTGAGGCAGACAACTGACTGAAACAGCGACGAACGTTTTACATGCGCCGTTAAAACAGTCTTAAAAGTCTATGACCGAATACATCGAGTCCAAGTTTGGTCCACCTGATCGCCTATTAGCGCGTAACATCAACTGTGATGCACAAACTAATTAAGTAGACACAGTCACCGGAAAATTCCAGTTAATAAACTGTGCTGGATACAGTCCATCGGCATGAAATATATAAGGAATCTAATGCCAAGATACGCATCTACGTACGACATCCGTTGGACTACGCCCTAGACTTCCAGGTCTCAAACTTTGCAACTACAATGAAGCGATCGTCAGCGAGCAATCGCCGCAAACTGTTGCAGCTGCGCGGTCCTTCGCTGAAATCTGCGCTCTGAAGAAGTACGCGTTGTAGCTCGGTATGCCAATGACGACGTACCTTAGGCCTATCTGCCGACACCGACATTATATAACGGACTCAGTGGCGGGTCTCTCGACGTTGTTTGGAGGAATCAGAGAAGACGAGCCTCGTCGGCCAATAACGACCGAATAAAAATCATTTCTGGGTGTCGCCGTCAAGTGCCTGAGCGTCGTTTTCTCGGTGGTTCCCTCTGAGCAGACAGTTCGTAGTAGATCGTTGAAACGCGATACGGTGATTTGCGACCGATGAAGAGCAGCGTCTTAAGCGAACGGACGTCGGTCGTTAAACCTCTATGTGCCGCTACTTCCCTCTCTCCCTTCCGTCCCTCCCTCCTTCCCTTCTTCCTCCCTCCTCCCTCCTCCCTCCAGTCTGTATCCGTTCGAGTGGTTTAATGCAGTGGCTTTGATAAGGACGTACGATCATCTCTCTCCCCCTTCCCTCTCGTCCTCACCCCGTCCTCTCCCTCTCTCTGTCTCTGTCTGTCTGTCTGTCTGTCTGTCTGTCTGTCTGTCTCTCTCTCCATTTCTTTCCCTTCCTGCCTATTTGATATCCTGTCTTCCTTCTTCACTCCTCCCTACGATTCTTCATTCGCTCGTTCTTTCCTTCCTTCGTTCCTTCATTCCTTACTTCCTCCCTCTAACGTCTTTCCTCGTCCTTCCTTTCTTCATTCTGTTCCTCATTCGTTCTTTTCTTTCTTTATTCCGTTTCCCTTCCTTACTTCTTTTCTTGCTTCTTTCTTTCCTTTTCTCTTTACAACTCCATTGTTTACTTCCTTCTTTTTTCTTTGTTCCTTCTATCTTTCTATCTTCCATTTTCCCTTACTTCTATCTTGCCTTCTTTCATTTTTTTCTTTATGCTTCGCTCTTTACTTCTTTTTACTTTTTCCTTCTGTCATCCTTCAAGCCTACGGTCTTTCCTCAGTTCATCATTTGTTTCCTTCTTCCTTCTTCTTCTCCTAACTTCCTTCTTCAGTTACTAATAGGCGAAGGCAGTGCTTTTGTTAGGTGCTTAAAAGGCGCTACAGCAAACGTCCAGATACATACATACATACTTCTTAATTACTCTTGTTCTCTTCCCTCCTTTTCTAGCTATCTCTCCGTCTCTCTCACTGTCTGTCTATCTGTTTGACTGTCTTTCTACCTGCTTGCCTGTCTGCCTTGTCTGTCTATCTGTCTGCCTGTCTCCTTCCAACGCCTAAGCCTAATCTTCTCCCATGCGCGCATCAAATGAGCAGAAAATGAAGGAGGGCGATCGAACACTGGACAAAGCTAGGCAAGAGAAGGATTTGGTAGAGCTGCATGCGGGTGGTAAATTGCCTGTAGGGGTGGAAGACTGTGCAATCTAAATATATTAGAGGATGCACCACAATCAGGCGAGATTCCTCTGTTGTTCCATTTAGTCCGTTGTCTCTTCTCGCAACTTTTAACGACTCCGTTATCGGACCCGAAAGGAAGATAATCAAGTGGAATAGATTGTCGATTATCAAGTGTCAATTTACGACAACAACCGCATTCCCTGATGACAAATGAAACAATCCAGAAGACTGATTTCGACTCTGCTTTCAATTCGGCCTCTCCTAAACAGTGAATTACAACTGTTACAGGACTGTACATGATTTCTATTATCAGGAACATGTCGGCCAGAACCTATTATTCGTCAGTGTACCTGAACAGTATCAAACTTTTTATAGTTTCAGCTTAGAGGCATAGGGCATGACCCTAAAGCCTTTTCCCTCTCTCCTCTGCTAGCAACAGCGCATCTTCTTATCCACACCGTATCTCTGGAAACCCCTTTAGATTTAACGCAGCGCTAACTCTTTCTGTCGACCTTCCTCCATTTTTCTTCCTTCTTCTTTATTTATACCCCATTCTATCCTCCAAACCGTCTTTTCTCTCTTCGTTTACTTCCGTGAATTCTTCTTCCTACTCTAGCACCCTCTGTTCTTTGTATATTTGTATCTTTGTATCTTTGTATCTTTATATATTTCTATTTTTGTATACTTATATCTTTGTATATTTGTATCTTTGCATATTTATATCTTTGTATAGTTGTATCTTTGTATATCTATGCCTTTGTATATTGTATCTTTGTATCTTTGAATATTTATATCTTTGTATCTTTGTATCTTTGTATCTTTGTATCTTTCTATCTTTCTATCCATCCATCTTTGAAATTCCTTTCTTCGTTTCCTCATTCAACGGTCATGTTCTCGTAAAGTGTGATAGCACAGTCAACGTGATGGCTTCTGATAAGACCGGCGACCCTTTGACCTTTGAACCCTGACCTCGAATAACCAACCAGCTCCAGGTTCGTGATACCCCGGGAGCGGGTCTCATTCGACCCTCTGAGGTGTCCCTCCCCCTTCGTCAACTCACTTCCTTCCGTCGCTGCTCCTAAATCACATTCATTTCCTTCTAAATACCAGGCTCCCTTTTTGTCCAGCTGACCATTGACACACACTTTCTGGTCTCTGTTCTGTGTTACGTTGTCAGATGTCGGTTCCTACCTTCCGGTAACTACCTTTTTTTCTACCAGCAGGCCATCTGGTGTCCAATTAAACCATTGAAACTGCTTTAGCAGAAGTATCTTCCGGTTTTCATTATGCTAACGCAGTTTAAAACGGGATCTTTAGACTTGGCTATGTAACTAATCAGTCAATTTCACATCGACTTCCTTCCGATACACTCCCTGGATATTCAAAGTCCCAAAATAGTTTGATGCCTCTGTTGCTGAAGTAGACCTAGGGTCACAGCAGTTATAAAAATAGCAACCGGAAGTAGCAGACTCTATACAGAGCATATCAACATCTTACGGCTGCCAAGGGCGCTGTCTTCAACCTCACCTTGTCTTAGGCCTATTATAGTAATTCCATATCATCCTTCCAACTATTTAAGTTGAACTTGTGACTACAAACGCCCTTGACGTCGACCTTACGTCACCCCACAATGTCTGAAGGTCGTTAGTTTCTGTCTAACGACGCAGTGTCAATACGAAGATGCTTAGCGGCGCCCTCCTCTTTCATCCGGGTTTTGGACTGGCACCATGCGAGTATTCAGTGGCGGAGTTTCTTTCGAAAAGGCTAGCTCGTACACAGTACGATAGTCTGTCAGCGCTTATAAGCGAGTGCATTTATAGACCTAATTGCGTTAAACACTGAATGAAAGTCGCAGTTTAAAGAATGCTTAAGTGGATTTTACGTTAATTGCGGCCGTTAATTGTCAATTTAATTGTCAATTTAATCGCCAGTTTAATTCCACAATCCGCCTATATTATAAATGTACGATCGCACCAAAGTGTAGGCCTAACAAAATATTTTCCACTGGTTACTACAAATGACAGTAATGATATTCATGTTCATTTAAAGGCACCACAAAAATTGTCTGTTACGTTACATTCATAACTATCACCATTATCATAATCCTACTCATAGTGGAGCATTGCAGCCGAATGGACGAAGCGCTCGGTCTGTAACGAGGAAAATACGAGTTCGAGCCGTCACTGAGCGGTAACTGCATGTGTAGTGACCTTGAGCAAGTCCTTCACGTAGGCCTACAATTACCACCATCGATGTTCTTTCGTATGGACGTGTGCACTTCTGAACTTTGGAAGGTGTGCAATACCAAACACTTGTATTGCAATGTATATGCTCACAGTAGAATAATTATTTACAAGAGTGGACACCTAGACAGGGAAGGCCTTCAGGTGCAGCAGTGCTCAGTGTCGGCGGCGGCGTCCAGTCGATTCAAGTGGTCAGTGAGCTGAACAGAACTAATGCTTTTAAGTCCAGACATAAACAGAGTGACCACAAACACAACGATCGAGAGTGCTCCCCACTAGCCTCCTCTGCTTCTTCTTTGACACTCTGATTTAGCTAGATTCACGAGTGCTGGTAAATAGCTAAATAGCTGCTGTACATCTGAAACTAGAAGACACGAAACAGAAGTCGTTCAAATGATAAACTGCGACGGAACTTCTGACTACTTCAGCGGCCATTTGGTTGCATTGCATGCAGCTGCAGCAGAGTAGCAACTGCTGCTAAACTGCTTCAAGTATTTGAACAGGACATTAACAGCTAGACGACTAACTATTCAGCACAGATAACGACTACTCTCTCTCTCTCAAGTAGTCGATGCAAAAAGCCGTGAAGTCAGCTGTAACTGCACAGTGGCATCAAGTCAATAGAACACATAATTATGTATGTATGTATCCATGCCTGCATGTATGTATTTATGTATGCATGTATGTATGTGTGTACCTATGTAAGCTTATGCATGTATGTGTGTATGCATGCATGCACATATGTATGTATGTATGACTGTATATGTGGTTACTTGTGTGTGTATGTATGCATGCATGTATGAATAGTTAGCGGGATGTTGATCCCTTTTGGGACTCCTCTTGCGGCCAATCTTGATATTTCATGTTGAAATGTTATGTGATTTTATACGGCTTCAATAAAAGAGTTTTGATTGATTGATTGATTGATTGAATGTACGATCGTAGTAGCAGGGCCTAGGACAGGGGGGGCCACTGGGGCCATTTGGCCCCAGGCCTCACTTGGTAAAGGGCCTCGGAATTTCGGAATTACGGAGTTATTTATTGAAATGGGGAATTACGAAATTAAGGAGTTATTCATTGAAATTTAGCGCTATATAAATTCTAATTATTTCGTTACGAAATCGTTTACGTTAAATAATTGCAAACTGTAAACAAATTTTTCATAAATCTGTTAATTGTTGTAAAATGGAAAAGATGTCAACACTCAACAGTCTATCGTAACTCGTTAATCGTAAGTCGTTAGTCAAACACTCAAACCTAAATAATGTTTTAATATGAATATATTGTTCTTATCATCCGATTCGATGTGAATAGTGTAGCCTACACAGTACACTATAGGCCTACTATATATATTCTTACTTTCTTAGTCTCTTAGAGCGGTGGTGTAGCCAGGATTTGGAGTTTGGGGGCAGTGTAGAAAATGAATGGGGTGGTGGACGAATTCAAGCGGAACGAGGCCTATACGAGTGCACAATTAGGGGCTTTGTTTTTAACTTATGAAATTGATATTTAATCTATATTTAAATAGTTTTAACATACAATATCAGTCAATTTGACAAAATTGCCAATAGTTTTAACATACAATATCAGTCAATTTGACAAAATTGACCACATTGTCAATTTTATTGAAAAAATAGCAAATATTCCCCTAACTATTAGTATATTATATTATATATAAATATTATTTAAATTTAATTATCGGTAAAATCGATAGAACTTTAAATTATCAAAGCATTATCGATAAATTCGTGGCTTTGAAGATGTGAAGGATGATTTGAACCTTTCTGTTGAGTTTTTAAAAGATATTTGGAAAAGGCCTCGAAAATTAGTTGTGGCCCTGGGCCTCCAAATCCTGTCCTAGGCCCTGGTAGTAGCCTAGTAGGCCTACTTCAAAGAGCTCATAACTCTACACTATATGACTAGAGTCATAACTAACACGTAAAAAATATGAACTCATAGGTGCCTAACCCCTGTGTTTAAATCTTTGCGCTCTCTCCTGTTGAGCTAAGGATTTGTTTCAAGTTGGGGGTTAATAATTCATGAAACATTTAATGCTGGCCAGCCATAATTTTTAAAATCAATCCGCATTTACCAGGCATAGACAATCAATATATTCAATCAGGTCATCTGATTGACTCTCCCTGGTCATACCTGAAACTAGAACTGTTCTTAGTGAACGAATTCTTTCGGTTGCTGAATCTAGACTTTAGAACCTCTTGTATCTCTTTCACTCATTCATTTATTGCATTTTATTTTCAACACTTTAGACTTACCTTTTCCAGATAACATATTCACCATTGGCTGCCTCTCTGTCTTGAAGGATCAATGTTTTGCTTAAGTCACTGTTTGATTGCATCTTTCATACTCATGTTACACTTCTTGTACATTGCTGGTGATATGATATATGTTTGCCAATAAACGAATCAATCAATCAGTCAATCAATTGATTTTATGGATATTGACCTGATTGCGGTGAGTCTTTGATTGATACCTTGTAACTAATTGACAATTGTGTACAATTTGCTTTTATGAATATTTCCAGTTTAAGTTCGATCCTCCTTCGACCTAAGCCTTTCCCGACCCCGGTCATTACTCGTCTCAAGTTCTCCAACCGATCCGTTTACCACTCTGGAACGACCTCCCTCCTGAATTCCACAAATTTCGATTACTCCGCCAGTAGTGCCGCTCACCCATCACCATCTGCTTCAGGCTCCTCTATCTATCTCCCCTCAGGCTTTCATTACAGTCTTTCCTCTTCAATGATCCTATCCTGACCCATCTGATCCTCAGCCTTCCCTTCTTTCTCGACCTAAACGAAACTCGCCTTGGAATCTCCTCTACATCCTCTCTGTGGTTTATCTGGCAACCGGACTTGGATCCTCTTTCACTTGATATCCCAGGACGAGCCCTCTGGTTTGACGCAGCACCTGTGAATAAATTCAGGACACCATGCATCTAGTGCTCTGCACTTATTTTGTAAGTGGCGCATTAGAAATTTGGATTTACGATTACAATTACGATTTGAGTTTATCACTAGTTTAACCTGACACATATTCCTTTTGCTATTCTTTTCTACTTATATTCTTGCGCTCATGTACTAGGGGCGAACTCTAGCGAATAGTGCAAAATGTTTCGTCCAATGTTTCATGACTACAGAGATCAGTGCCTGGTAAATATTTAGGAGTCTGAGACAATCACAGACTAAGAGTTGTCATCACGTCATGATACTGAATGAGAAGAAAAGAGTTAAGAAAATGGATTTAGAATAACAGAGTTGTTCTACCGTATCCGCCCAAATTCGTAGGCTTGCTATCATAGATAGCAGGCCTACAAATTTGGCTTTACTATCCGCCCTTCGTCCGGATAGTACAGACACGACACAGTTTCCGTTGATTTAGAAAGATTCCAAACGTCCAGGATTCCCTCTCAGACATATAATACTGTAATCTTAATCGTAAACTCGAAATTCTCTAAACTAAAGATAAGCGCAGGGCACCATGCACCTTATTTAGGTGCTATGCGTCAAGTCAGAGAGGTTGTCCAGAGTACATGTGAACACCAAAATTTGGTTGCCAGGAAAAAGAGAAAGAGAGGGAGAAAGAGGAGTTATCACTATCGTTGTGTGTTGGTTGGGAGAAATAATGAAATGAACTTTTATAATAAAAAAGCCGACGTTTGTAAGAAGGGGAAAAGAAGGAGAATGCAGAAAAAGAAGAGTGCCAGAAAAAGAAGAATGGAAAGAAAGAAAGGAAGAAACGGAAGAGCAAGAAGAAGAAGAAGAAAAACGAAGACGAGAAATTATGGCAATAACAAGAACAATAAAACAACAATAAAATAATGATTAATTTCAAATAATAAATAGATTGAAATGCTTGACCGAGAAAATAATATCAAAGTATTGCATTTGTTTTGGCATATTTAAGCATATATGCAGACAATTTCAAATGTCAGTTTCGTATTGTCGAGTAGTTTTATTGAAACAATTTATTAATTCGCTTTAAAGGTTTACAAACTGTCATTACAACTTCCACAGGTAATCTCCATCACATGCATCGTTGCCCTGCCATTGCACACGACCATAAAGGCGCTCTATATTGGAGCGAACCTTCCAATAGGGTGGGCCTCTGTGGTCCTTCCGTGGGGCGCCTGCCCCAGTAAATCGATCCGTGGCACCAGATGGCGTGAGACTGATGCGGACGATGCCTGAGGCAGCGGTTGCAGCAACAGCAGCAGCATCCGAGGTGGCTTTGAAGACTGCATTCAATTTCCCTTATCAACGGTGAGACACTCCTCAGATTCTTTCAATGATGAAGATGATGGCGGAGGAGGAAGTTAGAGTCAGAAGGACGAAGCCAACAATCGCTTCCCTGCACAAAGAACTAACCGATCAGGACTTCTCCTTGATGTGCGGGTCGCTTCGAGATGGAACTTCATGGCTGATTGGCGTTCTGCTGCTGTTGATGGGCAGCGGTGCCATTCTCGTAGGCTGTCAACAATTTCCAAGCCAGCACCGAATGACCTCTGATGGTAAGTACCGGAATAATAATATCTTCGTCTGGATCTCGCGAACTGCATACGTCTGGTTAGTTGTACCGCGGTAAATTAGGAAAATTAATTATTATACAGAAGGACAGTAACCGACTAAGTAAAGTATATAATACTTATTTCTACCTGACTATTATTAATTTTATTATTATTATTACTAATGAATAACTTCTATCGCGCCTGCAGTGTCTAATACACAAGGCATCAACCGATGGCGCTCTAAAGTCAAGCCGTAATCAGATCAACACAGAAGTCTGGTTTGACAGAGATAAGCAATCCGAAACAGATAGGCTGAGTTTTACGCTGAACACCAAATGACAGAAGCGACTCAATAGATCGAGCAGAAACAGAGAGAGAATTATTCCGAAACTTAGGTCCAGCAACTTTAAACCTCGTTCAGCCATCAGCACAGTTCAAGCTTTAGGCATATGATCAAAGATAGACAGCCAAATGACCTGGTTGAATTATAGTGATGCATATGAGGAATAAAGACTGATCACACTTTAAAGCGTGTATTACATTTTTTCAGAAGTAGTATATGCAAGTATTGTTTCATATAGATTTTGACACAAAGATATACTGTACAACAGGCATACATGCACAGCTGAGAGTTACTTCTATTACACAGCTTAAATGTAACAGATTATGTGCTCTATCGAAACCAGGCGCATGTCGCAAAATAGAATTTCGAGAAAATAGCCAAAAACGACCTGCTGGATCAAAATTGTGTGTTTTGAGTTTGAATCAAATTCATATAATATAATTATTACTTTATCCAAAAAAATTATTTGGATGAAAAATCTTTGCGTTTTAACCTACAAAAATCGCATTATTGTAGAAGATCCAGAAAGAACGAAATAAAAACAAAAGTTTTAATACAAATAATATCGCCTTCTACAATTGCCATCTAGCGAACGGACGTAGCTTGTTTTACATGCATAGAAAGGGTTGAATGTCTATTTTTAGAAGATATTAACATCATAATTTTGTTTAAAAAACCTAAGCAATCATAGCAGAAATTCCAAGACCCCTATAGCCCAATTACCCTAAACAATCTATACAGCGTATACAATGATCGCGATTTTCTCAATATCGGTATTCTCATGATGTTACGCTTTAAATTAGCATATCTCAGGTTCTACTGAAGATATGTTAATAATTTTTGCAGTGTTAGAAACAGGACTTCACGTTGCAAAATAAAATGAAAGAAACTCATTTTCACAAAAATGCGACATGTGCCTGGTTTTGATGGAGCACCTCACATTTTTTTATAATTTAATTTAATTTATTATTACTATGACAACGCCTGTGCATGCGCTTGATATTATGGACATTGTACAACGTATCAGCAAAACACGAGGACGTACTTTTCAGTATAACATAACATAACATAACAAGGGTTTTAAATGATTCAGACGTTTATTATCTGTGCTAGAACCAC